>JARYMX010000588.1:0-16170 GCA_030169165.1 Centaurea solstitialis | reverse complement strand
AAGGCCCTAGAAACTTTTAGTATTTAGCAATAGCAAAAAAAAAAGGTTAGAAACGTATTATTAACGTTTAGTAGGAACATGACCTAAACAATTTCATATTATTAAGGGGTTAAACATGTATTAATTAATTACATTAAAAATAAAATATGTAAATGTTAATTGACATTCATTTTATGTATTACAACTCTAAAATGACATATTATTTAATAATTATTACTAACTTAAATTAAAAATGTTATTTATAGTTACTAATTAATTTAAACTATTGATAATATTTATAACTAATAATTAAAAAATTATATAATTATATAATTAGTCGGAAACTAACGACAAATTATGTAATTCTTGTTTATTTATTATATTTAATATTACTTAATAACTATTATTATTATACTTTATTTATTTCTATTACAACCTAACAATAACATATTATTTAATAATTATCACTTATTTAAATTAAATATATATTTTATAATTATTAATAAATCAAAATTAATGATATTATTTATATTAAATGATTAAAAAGATAAAAAATAAAAATTAAATAATCTGTTAGAAATTATCGACGGATTATTTAAGTTTTGTTTATTATATTTTTAATATATAATATGGTTTAATAACTATTTAATTGATGTAATTGGTTTAGGTTTTGACACTCTAATTGGAGCTTTAACAGATCTATTTAGGTATATAATTGATCTAGCTTGATTTTATTGAGTCTTTTGGGCTTTAATCGATATATTTGTCTTGATCAATATAATTGGGCTTTAATGGATATAGTTGGGTTTAAACGATCTACATGAGGCTTTAAAAATCAATTTAATTGAGATTTAGGTGATATATTTGGTCTTGAATTCATCTAGTTGGGTCTTGATTAATGTAGTTGGCCTTGATCAATATAGTTGGCTTAGATTGATCTAATTTGTCTTAGATCGATCTAGTTGGACTTTAATCGATCTACTTAGGCTATAACTGATGTATATAGTTTGACTTAATTAATCATATAACTTTCAATTTGCGTTTTTTCATTTTTCACTTTACACTCTTATCAAATTAGTATAAACAATATATATGAACTAAAGTATATTAATTTTTTTGTTTTTCTTTTCAAAAAATTGTATCCTTATAATCATCTCAACAATATCTTCAAAGTAAGTATAATATTAAAAAAAAATTGGATTTGGTCGTAATTATCAGATATCAATAATAAATTAAAATGAATTTATTTAATATTTTTTACATACTCATTTTCATTTACACTCTTATCAATAATCTATATCTATATTATTTTATAAATTTAAAAGTTTCAAATACTTTCATGTTCAACATCATAATTATAAATAATATTATTTTTATACTTAAATTAAACTTTATTTCTTTATATAAGGTATTTTTTTACTAATTTTTTTATTTTACGTTTTTATCATATTAACATATATAATTTTATGTTAATTGAAGTTATACTAAAAAAAATTGCTACAAATTAGAGCATCTCCAATGGGTAACACTATTTTTTACACCAAATATCAAAAATAGCGTAAAAAGTAGTGTAAGATTTAGTGTTATCACTAAATCTTCTCCAATGGGTAACACTATTTTTTACATCAAAAAAGTAGTGTGAAAAATAGTGTTACACCAAATTTAGTGTTATACTATTCATCACACTAAATTTAGTGTGAAAAGTAGTGATCTCATTGGAGATGTAAATAGTAACATTTACACCAAATTTGATGTTTAGTGTAAGATTTGATGACCCCATTGGAGATGGTCTTATATCATTATAATCGTTAAATAAAAACATCTAAAAATGGGCAAATATTAGGAATTTGAAGACTTATTATCGAGCAAAAAAAAATCATTTTTTTATTAATTGTAAATTTTATACATTGCATATGCGTTTTAAAGCACATAAAATCATAAAACTAACATCTTCTAATGAATAATAAAGCGGAATATTAAACAAATTTATTCTTTCAATTATCGATTTCAAAATTTGAGGTATTTCGTGCTGCAATATACACGTGTATATATCTAGTAGACTAGTTGTAAAAAAAATCCAACCTTTAAAATGAAAAAGAAATCGTTAAAAACATGATGTATAATGTGAGGTCCAATAGAGATAAAAATAAAGATTTAAATAAGAACTTGATGTTCAGAAATAAAGGATTCTCACAAACAAACAAATAAGATAAATAAAATTTTATTTATGGCTGTCAACATACATAGGATTAAACAATCTTCCAAAATTTTAAGATCTTATCTTATCTTCATGTATATTTTTTGTTTTATGTTTATCTAATTTGAGTTTAGTATTTTCAAGTTCAGTAAATTCACTTTTGGGTCAAACAAAATTTGCAATAGAACTTCTATAAAAAAAAGTTAAAATAGAAGACAGAAAAGTTAAGATATCAAAATAAAAATACATTTTACTTAAATAGGTATATATTTTAAATACTTCAATATTAATTATGATATTAAAATATTATATGATTGTATAATCATAATGCTTTGACGGAATCACCATTGTCGTCGTCAAGAACCTTAACCATTCAATATTAAATTACTGATGTTGGTCAAATGTAATCGGTTATAATCGATTCAGTCGTTAATCGGTTATAATCGGTCCGGTGCTTCGCCGCTAGCCGGTTACTGACGGGTGTCGAGTCCGGCAAAATTATAAAAGTACTAAAAACTCAAAGCCTATTATCTCTAGACACAAATAACTTGTGATAGTGATAAGTAGGGTCGTCTCCTCAGGGACTCAGAGTTAACCGAGAGTCCAAGACGTGATCACGTGCATTTTCTTTACGTACATTAAATATATAAAAAGGGGGTGGAGTGTTATAATTAAGCTAAGAAAACGAGATAAAACTATAAATTAACAATAACGAGAAGAATCCTAGTAGTGAGCGATCACACTTTTATTTGGACAATGCATCATAGACATGTATATAAAAATTATCATTCATGACAAATTCGAACGGGTTGAACACTGATACGCACCAATGCACCGTTTGCTACGAGAATCCGACTAATATGAAACGCTTCAACAATTAGTCTCTAATTAGCTAATCTAATCTAGTCACGGACTTAGAGCTCGATTGCTAATTGCATTAAAACAACAAACACCGTTCTTGACTAGTAATCGAACGCCGATTACTCAAGCCAAACCATGTAAACTTATAATGTCTAAAATCGACCAACTATCAATTTAGACATTACCCGCTACAACGATGAAACAAAGAACAATTACGGATTCTCTATTTCAACTAGCGATCGAAATTAAGTTAAGACAAGAGAGGGGATCCTTCCAAACTTGAAAACCCAATAACGATTTAACATTCCAATCAAAGTCATACATAGATGAAAATTCATGAAATTAAACTCAAACCAAGTCTCAACATCATCCAATTCAAGTGTTTACATGCTCACTACTAGAAAAGATAAACTAGCTACTCATATCTATAACTAAAACAAACTTACGAAAGGAATTGCAATGCATAAAGTGATGAAGAACCCTAGAAAACTCTCCAAAATCGTCTCCTTGAATCTGAAATCAGGCTTCTCTTCACTTCTAATCCGAAATTCAGAGTCTTTTTGTGTCCAATCCCCCTTTAATCGACGGTTTCTGAAAGCTCTTATACTTCAATTTCGAGCAACCGCAAATAGGGGAACGTGGCATCAAAATCAGCAGCGCGCGGCTTGATTGCGGGTTGTAGCCGCTGATAACCCGCATGAAAGATGAGAAATCAAACTTGAAACAGTGTAAACGGCGGGTTGTGCGCGGGTCGTTACCCGCCGGAAAGCCGCCCGGCCGTGATTCCGTCGAACATGAGAAGGAGATCGAAGTGGGGCTGCTGGACGTCGTCTACTTCTTCACGTACATGGGCTGCTGATTTGGGCTTTTTGTTTTTTTTTCTTTCTTTCTTCTATCACGTGGGTTGGGCTGACACTACAACACCAAAAACCATTAAACCAAAATTAAAGAACTTCTATTTCTTTTACTTCCTTTTGGTTTCTGCCAACTAACTATGATGCAAACCATTTTATAATTTTTTTTTTCTTTTTCTTTGCATCTTAAATAGCTACATAATTAAATACCAACTTCAATTTGAAATGGTATTTTTAACATCAAATCGTCACTATTTTAAGAGGAAATTTGACATAAAAATGTGTCAAATTTAGACTTATCAAATTACCCCACACTTAGATCATTGTCCGTCCCGGCAATGACTTAAGTTAGCACGATGTGATAGAAACGAATCAAATGAGGAAATCAACACACATAGCATACCATGAGCTTGAGATTCGCAACTTAGGATCAAAGAGTTGGTACGCAAACAATCAAGTAGACGTAAGCTAATAACGAGAACTCTCACGAAAGGAATAAACGAAACAAAACACTCATTTCACTCCTTGGGTTAAAGTGTCTCGCTCAAAATCGTCACTACTCTAGTGTCCACCTTCCATAAGCTTGAAACATCTCTCACTCTCCACTACTCAATATATTGCATGCCTATAAATCAAAAGGGCTTTTTGGGTGTAATGTAAAACAAGGCTTTGGGTAAGGTAGGATATATTTGGAAAAGAGTAGCTAAGGACCGTACACCAAATGGAGAAAAACCGATTATTCAACTACAAAAACTTCATTCCACAAAGGAACTTCATATCTACCTCATAAAGCACATTTCCTTTTGGATGATATGTACAAAGATGACACACATAAAATCAACCATATCATCAATTTCCGTCGTCTTTATTTCTTTCTTGACGACATGTTTTCTTTCTTTTTTTCTTTTTCACATACTTCTTTTTCTCTCTTTTTTTTTCTTTCCCAACATATAATTCAACTTGTCAAACCCATGGGAATGTCGGTCCACTCCATTGGTGATTGGTCGGGTGGGGCGTGTTTGGGTTTCGGTTCATGATGAGGCGAGAAAAGGATAGGCTAGGCTCAAAGTGGTGCACAAAGTGGATAATCATGGTATAAGGGTAGGCTAAAGGCTAATTGGCTAAAACAAAAATTAGAGAAACGATGGCCTTTATCATCTTTATTAGCATGCAAAAATCATGTAGTCTTAAAGAGAGATGAGTCAAGTTCTAGAGATGCAAAACTAGGTAGGACGTATCCGCACAAGAAATAAAATTGAGACTAAAAAGTGGTTAGTCTATTAGGCTCAAAGTCTCACGGTGTCCACACTAGTTCAAGAGATTAGCAAACGTCTACTTTGATCGTACATCACCACTAATCGACTCCATGTGCTATCAATCAAACTCAATCATGCTATACATGTATAAATACTCATCATCATCAAACATTTAAGCTCAAAACATACATGCTAACACACTTTCAAGACGGACAACAATCCACAATCAAGCCCAAAATGCGCAAAGAATGCGAAAAATTTACCCACAAAACACATATATATGCCCAAATCATTCAATTGACCCTAACTCATGCAAATGATCCCACCCCACACTTAATTCATACATTGTCCTCAATGTATTCAATGAGTAAAAAGGACACTCTATGCATTAAAGAAAGAGGGAACAGAAAACTCCCCTGATTTGATGAGTGGCCTCCCAATGTAAGAATCCGTGAAGGTGGGTACGTCCATCTTAAGCTTCCAAAAACCACTACAGAACCTGAGAACCCAAACAGAAGTAGAAGTGAAATTGGAGATTCTACCAAAAGCAAACTAACTACCTAGTGGAAAGCAATAAACTAAAATCCGTGGGTTGCCTCCCACGCAGCGCATTTCTTTTATGTCTTTGGCTAGACCACACTCGGTTCAATCCTTGTAGCTTGGTGTGTCCAAAGCTACTCTCTCTAAGTCCCCTCCATCATATCCTTCATAGAAAGGCTTCAGTCTATGGCCGTTGACCTTGAAAATCTGCCTGGTAGATAGACTTTGGATCTCGACTGCACCATGCTCAAAAACAGTTAGCACAACAAAAGGTCCTATCCATCTGGACCTTAACTTACCGGGAAACAACTTTAAACGAGAGTGATAGAGGAGAACTTTCTGACCTTTGGTGAATAACTTACGTGAGATGCGCGAATCATGGAACGCCTTTGCCTTTTCCTTGTAAATGCGAGCATTCTCGTAGGCGTCGTTCCTTATCTCCTCCAACTCTTGCATTTGAATTTCCTATGCGAGCCCGCTTCGTGTAAGTCCATATTGCACGTCTTCACCGCCCAATAAGCCTTATGCTCCAATTCCACCGGAAGGTGGCAAGGCTTACCATACACTAACCGGAAGGGTGACATCCCTATGGGCGTTTTGTAGGCCGAACGATAGGCCCACAAAGCGTCATTGAGCCGTAAACTCCAATCCTTTCGGTTAGGACTCACCGTCTTCTCTAGAATAGACTTTATCTCTCGATTGGATACTTCTGCTTGTCCGTTTGATTGCGGGTGATAAGCGGTGGAGATACGGTGGATAACCCCGTACTTCTTGAAAAGTGCGCCGATGACTTTGTTGCAAAAATGGGTGCCACGATCACTGATGATGGCCTTAGGCGTCCCGAACCTAGAAAAGATGTGAGATTTGACAAAATCTGCAACTACACGAGAATCATCAGTTCGAGTGGCCTTTGCCTCAACCCATTTTGAGACATAATCAACGGCCAAAATGATATAAAGGTTACCAAAAGATGCGGGAAAGGGTCCCATGAAATCTATGCCCCATACATCGAAAATCTCACAAACCAACATGGGAAATTGGGGCATTTGATTCCGGGAACTTATGTTTCCCGTCATTTGACATCTAGTGCAACTCTTACAAAAACGATAGCAATCTCGCATAAGGGTCGGCCAATACAACCCACACTCAAGGACCTTACGAAATGTTCGCTTATGGCCGAAGTGGCCCCCACAAGCTTCGGAGTGACAAAACTGTAAAACAGATTGAAACTCCCATTGGGGCACACATCGTCGGATAACTTGGTCCGGACAATGTTTCCAAAGGTATGGCTCGTCCCACATGTAGAAACGAGCCTCTCTCTTGATCTTTCCTCTCTCATTTCTAGACAACGTACCTGGAAAAGTCTTTGAAACCAAGTAATTGACGATGTCGGCATACCATGGCGTGTCTTCCGAAATGGAGAAAAGGTGCTCATCTGGAAACTCATCAATGAGTGGCCTCGGCGCTTCATCCAACATTACCCGGCTAAGGTGATCGGCAACAAGATTCTCGGCTCCGCTCTTATCTCTTATCTCCAAGTCAAACTCTTGGAGTAAGAGAATCCACCTTATCAAACGCGGCTTTGCATCCTTCTTTTTGAGCAAGTACTTCAACGCGGCATGATCTGAAAAGACAATCACTTTAGTGCCAAGCAAGTAAGATCTAAACTTTTCTAAAGCAAAAACAACCGCTAGCAACTCTTTCTCGGTGGTTGAGTAGTTGCATTGTGCACTATCAAGTGATCGTGAAGCATAATAAATGACATGAGAGTTCTTACCATCTTTCTGTCCCAATACCGCCCCAACCGCGTGATTGCTAGCATCACACATGATCTCAAATGGCAATTGCCAATTTGGTGGTTGGATGATAGGGGCGGAAGTGAGCATATCTTTCAACAAATCAAATGAACTCTTACATACCTCGTTGAAGTCAAAGTCTACCTCTTTTTGTAGAAGCTCACATAGGGGTCGAGTGATCTTGGAGAAGTCTTTAATAAAACGCCGGTAAAAACCTGCGTGACCAAGAAAAGAACGGACCTCTCTAACACTCGAAGGGTAAGGCAAGGATTTTATGACATCGATCTTTGCCTTGTCAACCTCTATACCCCTCTCCGAGATAACATGACCAAGTACAATGCCTTGGTTGACCATGAAGTGGCATTTTTCATAATTCAAAACCAATTTAGTTTCAATGCACCTCTTCAAGATTTTGGTCAAGTTATCTAGACACTCACTAAATGAATTACCATAGACCGTGAAGTCATCCATGAAGACTTCAATGATGTTCTCAACATAATCCGAAAAGATACTCACCATACACCTTTGGAATGTCGCCGGTGCGTTGCAAAGACCGAAAGGCATCCTTCGGTAAGCGAATGTACCGAAGGGGCATGTAAACGTGGTCTTCTCTTGATCCTCTTTCGCCACCGGTATTTGATGAAAACCTGAATAGCCATCAAGAAAACAATAGTGAGTACGACCGGCTAATCTTTCTAACATTTGATCTATAAAGGGTAAGGGGAAGTGATCTTTCCTAGTTGATGCATTAAGCTTACGATAATCAATACATACCCTCCACCCGTTTTGAACACGGGTGGGCACCAACTCACCTTCGGCATTCTCTACCACAGTAATGTCGGTTTTCTTAGGTACTACCTGGACCGGGCTTACCCACTTGCTGTCCGAGATTGGGTAGATCATCTCGGCGTCCAAAAGCTTCAATATCTCCTTCTTGACAACTTCCATCATCGGCGGGTTCAACCTCCTTTGTGCCTCGCGAAAGGGCTTGTACTCCTCTTCGAGTAGGATCTTGTGTTGGCATAGTGAGGGACTAAGACCCTTGATGTCGGCGATGGTCCATCCTATCGCCCTCTTGTGCTCCTTCAAAACCTCAACGAGCTCGCTTTCCTCCTTAGGTGACAAAGTAGCGGATATGATCACGGGTAGAGTCTCTTTGTCTCCCAAGTAGGCATACTTTAAGTGATCCGGCAACGGCTTCAACTCTAGCTCGGGTGCCTGTTCAACAGAAGGTAGAAGTCTAGTGTGAGATGAAGGCAAATCAATTTTAGCGACCTCATACCTTGGCTTTGATGGTCGCCCTTTTTCCATCCAAGATACCAATTCGGCGTAATCATCATCAAGCTTGTACTCTTGGGCAAGCTTTTTCAAACTTCCATTCGTCAAGTCCCTGTCTAAGATCACTTCTAACACATCCTCATTAGACAAATCAAACATAGTATCAGATAAGGTCTCAATGATATCAACAAAGCACAAAGAAGAAACATCACTAGGATATCGCATGGCGTCATATATATTGAATTTAATTATCTCGCCATCAAACTCCATAGTCAAAGTTCCATCAAAAACGTCTATCTTGGTCCTAGCGGTTTTTAAGAATGGTCTCCCTAGCAATATCATACCGGCCTTGGAGGTATTATTCTCCTCTAGGTCGATAACATAAAAATCTGCCGGAAATACCAACTGGTTCACTTGAACAAGTACATCCTCTAACACCCCTTTAGGGTAGACTATAGACCTATCCGCTAGTTGGAGTACCACACCGGTTGGCCTTAGGGACCCTACATCCAAAGATGAGTAAATGGCATATGGCATAACATTAATTGATGCCCCTAAGTCACACAACGCTTGATTAACCGAGACATTGCCTACCTTACATGGTATGGTAAACATTCCCAGGTCATCGCATTTCGGTGGTAACCGCTTTTGCAAAACAGCGGAGACATTTTGACTCATGCTTATCTTTTCATTCCCTTTTAACTTCCTTTTATTAGTGCAAAGCTCTTTAAGAAATTTAGCATATCTAGGAACTTGCTTAATTGCATCTAATAAAGGAATGTTTACCTGAACCTTACGAAATGTGTCAAGGATCTCCTTCTCTTCGCTCTCCCGCTTAGTCTTCTCGAACCGGCTCGGGAAGGGCGGTGCTTGTGCTATCACCTCGGGCGTCTTCTTTTTGTCCTCTTCATCATTGACATTCTTTTCACCCGAACTTGTCGGTTTGACCTCTAATTCCTTCTCCTCATCATGAATCTTCCCTTTCTTCTTCTTTGCACCTTCTTGTAGCTCTTTTCCGCTCCTCAAAGTTATGGCATTCACATTTGCCTTCGGATTGGGCTCCGTTTGAGAAGGTAGCTTCCCTTTGTTCACCAATTGGCCAACGGTGGCCTGAAGGTCTTGTATGTTTGCTTGAGTTTCCTGTTGAAACTTAGCCATGTTAGTAGCCATAGATTTAACAATATCTTCGAGGGACATACCTGAGCTACTAGGAGCTTGAGATGCTTGGTGTTGTTGTTGACCACCCGACTGAAACGGTGCTCTCGAATGGTGTTGTTGCTGAAATCCGGGTGGTGCTTGGAACTGTTGAGCTTGGGGCTGCTGAGATGAAGTCTTTTGCTGGAAATGTTGGCCTCGACCTTGACCTTGCTTTTGGCCATAGCCCAGATTCGGGTGATCCCTCCAACCGGGGTTGTATGTGCTCGAAAAAGGATCATAGGCCCGGTTGTTGGACTGCTGAAAATTGCCACCACCAATGGCGTTCACTTGCTCTTCTTCTTCATGGAGAGTCGGGCATGCATCGGTTGGATGTGCTACCGATGAGCAAAATCCACACGCCTTGACTTGAGATGTATTCCCCATAGCAAGCTGTTTCACAAGATTAGTCAAGTCAGTAATTTTAGTTTCAAGAGACTTCACATGTACCTCACTTACGCCGCGACCAACGTCACTCCGAACTCCAAATTGCTTGGAGTTTTCCGCCATGGTGTCTATCAAAGCTCTCGCTTCCGTTGGGGTTTTGTTCACTATCGCTCCTCCACTCGCGGCGTCCATCATCTTCCTCTCCATCGGTAGCAAACCTTCATAAAAGTTTTATAATCCCTAACCAGTTTCCAGAAAACCTCCCCTCCTCTCTCTCTCTCTGATCGCCGCTCACCTCCAAAACCAGCTCGGTTTTTCCGGTTTGCTCGGGTTTTAGAATTCTGCTAGAGGAACATTCGTGTGGTCGATCACCGGTGGATTAAGTCTCAAGCATTCCAGGTAAAATCTCTTTTTCATTTAATGTTTAATAAATTAGAAAGAACGATCGTGGTTTTCGGGTTTTTATCCAAAATCGTTTCCGCAAAGTTCAGTGTTCTTCATATCAATTTGATTCGGAGACCAAAGAAAAACCAACACGGTTATTACCGGCCCGTAACCGTTTACATAACTGGCCCTTAACCGGTAACAAATTTTTTAATAAAATATTTGTTTTTTGTATTTAAGTGATGCATTTTTTATACCATCGCGATTACCTTGACACACCAAAGAAGAGTTCGACCCAATGCTTTATTTCTATCCTAGTTGATCCTGATTCAACATTAAAGTATATTGGTTTTTTTCCTGTACGGACCAAGGGACAGTTTCAGGTAGACAATTTCTATGGGGCATAGGCCTCCCAAAAGGTAATGGAGGCGTAAGAAAAAAATTATCCCTAGAGTCTAGACTAAGATAAATGTATAAACTAATGCTTCCATAGATTCAATCGCAGTCTTGTGGTTCCGGAGGATCCAGCTATAGGAGAACCAGGAACGAAGAGCTTTCCCCCCTTTTCCGCCGACTCTTTGGCCTAAGAACGCTGGTTAATTAATGTAATTAGTTTAAAAGTATAATAAAACTTATTTTTAAAATAATTTGAGTGATCCAATTATTTTTTCAAAAGTTTATAGAAATTATTCACTTAATTTCATTAAAAAATATAGTAAAAGAAAATAATTTAGCCTTAACCAACCTAACCGGTTATGTAATATAACCGGTCAAAGTTAACCGGTTAAAAATAACCTTGACTAGTTATACCTCAAAACCTTCTTAACAGTAATCGGCCCGTAACCAGTTACGGCTTAACCAGTTAAGCCGGTGTATTGTTTTTAACCGGCCTGGTCGGTAACCGGTTATAAATGATTTTACGCAAAAACTATCCAAAACCGTATTTTGGGGAACCAAATTTTTTAATTGGTTTTCCGGATCAGATTTTTGGGGGCGTTTCTTTACCGGATAAATTGGATCAGATCGGATAAAAAACCCGAAAATAATTGTGGTATCCGTTACGCAAGGGCTATATACAAAACTTTTTATTTCAAATTCTACCAAATTGAATAAATTTTATTATGGAATTATGGGCTTGTTAGAAGCCTGATCTGTGAAATAGAAACCAAAGGATATCAAATTGCATGAACAAATTGTTCTTAAAAAAAACACCGGATTTTCATGAACCGGTTTTGAAAAAATTCATTAATCCGAAAATGGTTTCATCGAATACACATCTTACCCCTCCAAACAGGTTTTAAAACTGAACATGTGCACCTCTATTAGTGAGAAAAGAAAGGATAGTTTTTCTCGAGTTTTTTAAAAGAAAAAACTGTATTGATTTTTTTCTCAAACTTCCTTTTCAAATGAGGAAAAATAAAGGGGAAAATGATTCTAATAAAGTACTTATTTATTTGGATGCTCAAGATAGTTTTGGCACTAGTATAACTAGCGTGGAAAGTCAATACAACACCTAGAATTTTGGTAAGTAAAAACCCAAAGTCATCTTACTATTTTCTTGTAAGAAGAATTGTTAACTATGTTGGATTTAGTATTGAGCTTGATACCTTCTAAGCAAGAAGTGTGGATACCTCTAAAGAGACTCTACGTTGGTTCTTTCTGTTCGAGGATTTTCTATCATTTACTAGGAAATGTACATTCTAATAGACTAGTTTTTTGTTTATCGTTTAGTAAGTTTCAAACTATATTGAAAAATTGAGCAAAAAACTGCAATCTAAGATGTTATTCATACCCATGTGTTTTACATTCATATTTTAATAATGCCGTACAAAAATGAAAATTTAGGCTATGTTTGGCAAACGTAGCTTATAAGCTAGCTGGTAGCTGATAAGTTAGCTGTTAATTGATAAGCTTGCTAGTAGCTGATAAGCTAGCTTATGAACAAATTATGTTTGGCAAAAACTAGCTTATGAGTATGTAAAATGGCCAAAAAGGGTATCTTTAAATTTAATAATTAATATTAATAAGGGTATAATTGGAAAAAGCTACAATAAGCTCCTCATAAGCTACTCAAAGTAGCGTTTCAAAAAGCTAGCTTATAAGCTAGCTTCCTGATACATGTTTGGATGGACAAGCTTATAAGCTAGTTTATCAGCTAACTTATGCTTGCCAAACACAGCCTTAATAGATTAATACAAAATACAAATGAAGCGACCCAATGCCCAAATAAGATTGGATACAAATGAAGCGGCCCAATGCCGAAACAAGATTGAAATAAATAAGCCCAACAAATAATATAGTTAAGGCTTAAAGCATACTAAATTAATTTTAGTTATATATTTACACTTATTAATTTATCACACAGTACAACAAAGGCGATATGTTGTATTTATTCAATTAAAAGGATAAATCTCAAATGGAGGTGTCTCTACTTTATATCTATCTATATATAGGGGGAGGTTCAAATGAGAAGTATGTTAATTTAAAAAAAAGTGAGGAGCAATATCAGCAAATCATCTCGCGGTTATGGTGGACGTGATCACGGTGGATTGACACGATTCATGGGAGGCAGGGATATTTTCTGTTTTCTCTATTGATTTGATTTTACACAACTTTAAATATATTTTAACTAAATTGATTTTATACATTTTTAAATGATTTTACTGTATACATAAACTAAAATAAAAAGGTAATATAATAAAAATAATAATCAATATCGATGTCAACTATATAAAGCTCTCTTAGTTTTGTATAAAAAAGAAACTCTCCCAGGTATGATAAGATGTATGAAAATATCTTTATATCCAAACAAGGAAAAAGCCTGTTTATGTAAACACTCTCGATTGACTTCCAAATATATATAGAGAGAACGTTCAAATGAGAAGTGCTAAAAAAATATGAAGTAGAAAAGTGATCTCAACTATTGATACGGTTGAGATCATAGTTGACTAGTCAAAAATTACGGCTTTGACTCATACCCATGTGTTACACATCCTTATTTTAGCGCCACACAAAATAAAAAATTTAATAGACTAGTTTTTTGTTTATCTGTTATTAAGTTTCAAACTATATTGAGCAATTGAGGAAGAAACTTCAATTGTGGATGTTATTCATACCCATGTGTTCAAGTCACATCCCTATTTTTGCCCCACACAAAATTAAAAATTTAATAGACTTGTTTTTATTTACCTTTTAGTGAGTTTTGAACTATATTGAGCAATTGAGGAAGAAACTGTAATCGTGGATGTTATTCTTATCTATGTGTTTTAATTCACATCTTTATTTTAGCGCAATATAAGATTAAAAATTTAAATAGACTAGTTTTATTTATCTTTTAGTAATTTTCAAATTATATTGTTAATCAACTTACGTAGAAATATACAAACTAAAAGATATTGAACAAGTTTGAACATATATAAAGTATAAAATATTTTGATTTCCCTATTGTGAATTGAACAACTAGATCTAGATGACATCAAGGTAGTTTATGTTTTTTCAATTTTGGTTCATGGTCATAAATGTTTGATAAATGTAATTTCATTTTATCTATTTCTTTAATAATTTAGATGGTATTTGTTTACTTCTTAACAGTTCTATTAAGAGGCAATTTTTGAATCGTTAAGAGGTAAATCTTGTTTGGCAAAAAAACGGATTGCGTCTTAATGGTTCCAAAACCTTCTTAATGACTTAGTATCTTAGATGTCTCTTAATCGGAGTCTTGATTTCATGCTCAACAATTACCAAACCATCATATTTCATTTTGTACAATACCATAAGAGCCTTTTAATTATTCTGACCGCTTAATCATCTAGCATCAAACCATTCAGCAGATCCTAAACAAACCCCTTACATAAAATAGGGTGGGGAGAGGGCATGGTCAAATGTCAAATTTTTAAGCAACCTAGGTATATTGAAAAAAATAGTGCTCAAGTTTCTTGTTGTTGTATGTTTTCTGTTTTAGTTTGGACTTTCATATTAGTTTCATGTGAGGCTTGTTTGTAGAATTTTAATTTAGGACTTGTTTTGGTTTTTATAGTTTTCAACTAATGTTAATCAATATGTTTAAATCGGTTAATTTAAAGAAAAATAGATAAAATGGTAAAAAAAATTTAGATCATTATTTACCTTTTTTGGTTAAGTGAATTGTATAATATGCAACTCAAATAATCTAAAACCGTTTCATTCAATTATAGTATAAAGAGATTATTACTGAGTTTTTTCAACATTTTAATTTAAGATGACACTCTATATCATTATAATTAGCTAATTAATTAAATTATTTTTTACCCTTACTTTTTCATTTTTTAATTGATACACTTATTATATTAACATAAATAATGTATTTGAACTAAAATGTATTAAAATTTTCGTTTTCTTTTTCAACAAATTATATCATTATAATCATCTCGACAATACCTTCAAATTAAACTTAATATTGAATATTTTTGGATTTGAACGTAATAATTAAATATCAAAAAATACATCCAAACTAATTCATTTTATATTGTTTTACATTCACAATTTTTATTTACAGTCTAGTCTATAATTAAAATAAAACTACTTTTATATATTTAAGTTACACTTTATTCCCTTATACATAGTTATTTAGTTACTTCATTTTTCGTTTATTTTTTTATCATATTAACATATATAATCTATTTTAAATAAAATTATATTAAAAATATTTTAAGGAACCTTCAAAATGGGCTCAAATATTATGAGTTCAACCACTATCGAGCAATTTGTTTATCAATTGATCTTAAATTTTATATATCTGCTATGCGTTTTAAAACACATAAAACCATAAATTAACTTGTAATGAAGAATAAAGTTAAACATCAAACAAATTATTTTTTCAATTATCGACTTTAGATTTGAGATATTTCATGCTGCAATGCACACATATATGTATCTAATCGTAAGAAATGCAAAATCCAACTTTTAAATTCGAAAAAAAACGTTAAAAACATGATCTGAGTCCAATAAAGAAATGAAAATAAAATTTAAATAAGACAAAGACGAAAGATTCTCACAAACAAATAAGATAAATGACAAACAATCTTCCAAAAATAAATGTAATGTACTTTCATTTTTATCATTTGGCATATCAAAGTTTAAGAAATGGTCATTCTATGTATCTAATTTGTTACGAAAGTGTATCCAACTTGTCATAAAATACATGAAATTGTAGGTTTTGATAGTTTGATACGCCAAATGGTAAAAATCGAAGTATAATACATATAATAAATTTTCATGACAAGTTGGATACACCTTATTTTATAAACCAATAGAATTTAACAAACCTACTAAACCACTTTATAACCAATCATTTGAGCTCATGGAATTTAAATGCAAATTTCTTTTATAGTAAAACGAAATTAATTATTACCTCTAAAAAAATGAGACATAAACACAATGAACTTAAAATAATATCATACAACAAC
>JARYMX010000587.1:0-16196 GCA_030169165.1 Centaurea solstitialis | reverse complement strand
GATTTTTTGGTGGGGTTTAAAAAGAAAAACCCGCACGAAAACCCCCCAAAGGCCCAAATACTGACCATCCATTCGAAACCAAAAAGGGCAAAAAACTGCAATTTTCAGTTTGTGGGAATAATTGTTCTTTTAAAAAATTTCCGAGGGGGGAAAGGTACCCCGTCCATCTTCTTTTTGTACTGGGGCCCCTAATCGGACCCCCGTGAAAAAGTTTTGGCGTTTAACGTTTTTGCCCAGCCAAAGGGGGTCCCCTTTGGTCCTGGTCGGTGGGCCCGGAAAATCCGGAGGCGAATTTCAGGAAACTTTACGGGGGCCATGTGTTAATGGTGGGGTTTAAAAGAAAAAGCCGCACGAAAACCCCCCCAAACCCCCCAAAATTAGATCCACCCTTCGAAAAGCAAGAGGTTTAAGCTTTTTTTCCAGATTGTGGCCGAATAATTTTTCATTTAAAATCCCGAGCCGGGGGAAAAGTATCTGTCCATAGCTTGTTTTGATAGTCGGGGCCCCTAAATGGGACTCCGTAGAAAAAAGTTATGGACTTTTAAACCCGTTTTTGCCCGACCCCAAAAGGGGGACCTTTGGTACCCGGGTCCGGATGGGCCCGGGAAAAAATCCGGAGGCGAATTCCAGGAAACTTTACGTGGGCCCTTATGATGTTAATGAGAAGGTTTAACAAGAAAAACCCGCCGAAACCCCCCCAAAGGCCAAATATGATCCATATTCGAAAACCCAAAGGGCTTAAGAAATTTTTTCCAGATTGTGGCCAAATAATTTTTCTTTTCCCAAAATCCGAGACGCGGGAAATGTACTCCTGCCCTTTAGCTTTTTGTAGTGGGGGCCTAAATCGGACCCCCGTAGAAAAAGTTATGGACGTTTAATTTTTTGCCCCGACGCCAAAGGGGGAAACCTTTTTGGTTTCCGGGTCGGATGGGTGGAAAACCCGGAGGCGAATTCTCGGGAAAACTTTATGGGCCTCTATGATGTTAATGGAAGGTTTAACAAAAAAAACCCGCACAAAAAAACCCCCCCCAACCCCCAAACTATGCCCCATCCATTCGAAAAGCCGAAAAGGCAAAAAACCCAAATTTTTCAGTTTGTGGGAAAATTTTATTTAAAAATCGAGACGTGGAATGTATCTGCCCATAGCTTCGTTTTGATGTCGGGGGCCCTAATTTGCACGCCAAGGGGGTACCTTTGGTGCTGGTCGGTGGGTCGGAAATCGGAGGCGAAATTTCAGGAACTTTACGTGGGCCTCTATGATGTTAATGAGTAAGGTTTAACAAGAAAAAGCGCACGAAAACCTCCAAGGCCAAACTATGCATCATCATTCGAAAAGCGAAGAAGGCAATAACTGCAATTTTCAGATTGTGGCGAATAATTGTTCATTCAAATCGAGACGCTGGAAATGTACTCTCGTCATAGCTTCGTTTTGATAGCTCGTGGGCTAAATCGGATCGTAGCAAAAGTTATGGACGTTTAAGTTTTTGCCCGACGCAAAGGGGGTACCTTTGGTAGCTGGTCGGATGGGTCGGAAAATCGGGGCGAATTCTCAGGAAACTTTACGTGGGCCTTATGATGTTAATGAGTAAGTTTACAGAAAAGCGCACGAAACCTCCAAGGCCAAACTACTGCATCATCCATTCGAAAAGCGAAGAAGGCAATAACTGCAATTTTCAGATTGTGGCGAATAATTGTTCATTTCAAATCGAGAGCTGGAAATGTACTCTCGTCATAGCTTCGTTTGATAGTCGTGGGCCTAAATCGGACTCCGTAGCAAAAGTTTGGAGTTTAACGTTTTTGCCCGACGCCAAAGGGGGTACCCTTTGGTAGCTGGTCGGATGGGTCCGGAAATCGGAGGCGAATTTCAGGAAACTTTACGTGGGCCTCTATGATGTTAATGAGTAAGTTTAACAAGAAAAAGCGCACGAAAACCCTCAAGGCCAACTACTGATCATCATTCGAAAAGCGAAGAAGGCAATAACTGCAATTTTCAGATTGTGGCCGAATAATGTTCATTCCAAAATCCGAGACGCTGGAAATGTATCCTCGTCCATAGTTCGTTTTGTAGCTGTGGGCCTAAATCGGATCGTAGCAAAGTTATGGAGTTTAACGTTTTTGCCGACGCCAAAGGGGGTACTTTGGTGTGGTCGGATGGGTCGGAAAATCGGAGGCGAATTTCAGGAAACTTTACGTGGGCTTATGATGTTAATGAGTAGGTTTAACAAGAAAAAGCGCACGAAAACCCTCCAAGGCCAAATACTGCATCATCCATTCGAAAAGCGAAGAAGGCAATAACTGCAATTTTCCAGATTGTGGCGAATAATTGTTCATTTCCAAAATCGAGACGTGGAAATGTATCCTCGTCCATAGCTTCGTTTTGATAGCTCGTGGGCTAATCGGACTCCGTAGCAAAAGTTATGGACGTTTAACGTTTTTGCCCGACGCCAAAGGGGGGTACCTTTGGTAGCCTGGTCGGATGGGTCCGGAAAATCGGAGGCGAATTTCAGGAAACTTTACGTGGGCCTCTATGATGTTAATGAGTAAGGTTTAACAAGAAAAAGCGCACGAAAACCCTCCAAGGCCCAAATACTGCATCATCATTCGAAAAGCGACAAGAAGGCAATAACTGCAATTTTCCAGATTGTGGCGAATAATTGTTCATTTCAAAATCGAGACGTGGAAATGTACTCCTCGTCCATAGCTTCGTTTTGATAGCTCGTGGGCTAAATCGGACTCCGTAGCAAAAGTTATGGACGTTTAACGTTTTTGCCCGACGCCAAAGGGGGTACCTTTGGTAGCTGGTCGGATGGGTCCGGAAAATCGGAGGCGAATTCTCAGGAAACTTTACGTGGGCCTCTATGATGTTAATGAGTAAGGTTTAACAAGAAAAAGCGCACGAAAACCCTCCAAGGCCCAAACTACTGCATCATCATTCGAAAAGCGAAGAAGGCAATAACTGCAATTTTCCAGATTGTGGCCGAATAATTGTTCATTTCCAAAATCGAGACGCTGGAAATGTATCTCGTCCATAGTTCGTTTTGATAGCTCGTGGGCTAAATCGGACTCCGTAGCAAAAGTTATGGACGTTTAACCGTTTTTGCCCGACGCAAAGGGGGTACCTTTGGTAGCTGGTCGGATGGGTCGGAAATCGGAGGCGAATTCTCAGGAAACTTTACGTGGGCCTCTATGATGTTAATGAGTAAGGTTTAACAAGAAAAAGCGCACGAAAACCTCCAAGGCCCAAATATGCATCATCCATTCGAAAAGCGAAGAAGGCAATAACTGCAATTTTCCAGATTGTGGCGAATAATTGTTCATTTCCAAAATCCGAGACGCTGGAAATGTATCTCGTCATAGCTTCGTTTTGATAGCTCGTGGGCTAAATCGGATCGTAGCAAAAGTTATGGACGTTTAACCGTTTTTGCCCGACGCCAAAGGGGGTACCCTTTGGTAGCTGGTCGGATGGGTCGGAAAATCGGAGGCGAATTCTCAGGAAACTTTACGTGGGCCTCTATGATGTTAATGAGTAAGGTTTAACAAGAAAAAGCGCACGAAAACCTCTCCAAGGCCCAAACTACTGATCCATCCATTCGAAAAGCGAAGAAGGCAATAACTGCAATTTTCAGATTGTGGCGAATAATTGTTCATTTCCAAAATCCCAGACGCTGGAAATGTATCCTCGTCCATAGCTTCGTTTTGATAGCTCGTGGGCTAAATCGGACTCCGTAGAAAAGTTATGGACGTTTAACGTTTTTGCCCGACGCAAAGGGGGTACCTTTGGTAGCTGGTCGGATGGGTCGGAAAATCGGAGGCGAATTCTCAGGAAACTTTACGTGGGCCTCTATGATGTTAATGAGTAAGGTTTTAACAAGAAAAAGCGCACGAAAACCCTCCCAAGGCCCAAATATGCATCCATCCATTCGAAAAGCGAAGAAGGCAATAACTGCAATTTTCCAGATTGTGGCGAATAATTGTTCATTTCCAAAATCCGAGACGTGGAAATGTATCTCGTCATAGCTTCGTTTTGATAGCTGTGGGCCTAAATCGGACTCCCGTAGCAAAAGTTATGGACGTTTAACGTTTTTGCCCGACGCCAAAGGGGGTACCTTTGGTAGCCTGGTCGGATGGGTCGGAAAATCGGGAGGCGAATTTCAGGAAACTTTACGTGGGCCTCTATGATGTTAATGAGTAAGGTTTAACAAGAAAAAGCGCACGAAAACCCCCCAAGGCCAAATATGCATCCATCCATTCGAAAAGCGAAGAAGGCAATAACTGAATTTTCCAGATTGTGGCGAATAATTGTTCATTTCCAAAATCGAGACGTGGAAATGTACTCTCGTCATAGCTTCGTTTTGATAGCGTGGGCTAAATCGGACTCGTAGCAAAAGTTATGGACGTTTAACGTTTTTGCCCGACGCCAAAGGGGGTACCTTTGGTAGCTGGTCGGATGGGTCGGAAAATCGGAGGCGAATTCAGGAAACTTTACGTGGGCCTCTATGATGTTAATGAGTAAGGTTTAACAAGAAAAAGCGCACGAAAACCCTCCAAGGCCCAAACTACTGCATCATCCATTCGAAAAGCGAAGAAGGCAATAACTGCAATTTTCCAGATTGTGGCCGAATAATTGTTCATTTCCAAAATCCGAGACGCTGGAAATGTACTCTGTCCATAGCTTCGTTTTGATAGTCGTGGGCTAAATCGGACCGTAGCAAAAGTTATGGAGTTTAACGTTTTTGCCCGACGCCAAAGGGGGTACCTTTGGTAGCTGGTCGGATGGGTCGGAAAATCGGAGGCGAATTCTCAGGAAATTTACGTGGGCCCTTATGATGTTAATGAGTAAGGTTTACAAGAAAAAGCCGCACGAAAACCTCCAAGGCCCAAACTATGCATCATCCATTCGAAAAGCGAAGAAGGCAATAACTGCAATTTTCCAGATTGTGGCCGAATAATTGTTCATTTCCAAAATCGAGAGCTGGAAATGTACTCTGTCCATAGCTTCGTTTTGATAGCTCGTGGGCCTAAATCGGACTCCGTAGCAAAAGTTATGGACGTTTAACGTTTTTGCCCGACGCCAAAGGGGGTACCTTTGGTAGCTGGTCGGATGGGTCGGAAAATCGGAGGCGAATTCTAGGAAACTTTACGTGGGCTCTTATGATGTTAATGAGTAAGGTTTAACAAGAAAAAGCGCACGAAAACCCCTCAAGGCCCAAATACTGCATCATCCATTCGAAAAGCGAAGAAGGCAATAACTGCAATTTTCAGATTGTGGCCGAATAATTGTTCATTTCCAAAATCGAGACGTGGAAATGTATCTCTCGTCATAGCTTCGTTTTGATAGTCGTGGGCTAAATCGGACTCCGTAGCAAAAGTTATGGACGTTTAACGTTTTTGCCGACGCCAAAGGGGGTACCTTTGGTAGCTGGTCGGATGGGTCGGAAAATCGGAGGCGAATTTCAGGAAACTTTACGTGGGCCTCTATGATGTTAATGAGTAAGGTTTTAACAAGAAAAAGCGACGAAAACCCTCCAAGGCCCAAATACTGCATCATCCATTCGAAAAGCGAAGAAGGCAATAACTGCAATTTTCCAGATTGTGGCCGAATAATTGTTCATTTCCAAAATCGAGAGTGGAAATGTATCCTCGTCCATAGCTTCGTTTTGATAGCTCGTGGGCTAAATCGGACTCCGTAGCAAAAGTTATGGAGTTTAACGTTTTTGCCCGACGCCAAAGGGGGTACCTTTGGTAGCCTGGTCGGATGGGTCGGAAAATCGGAGGCGAATTTCAGGAAACTTTACGTGGGCCTCTATGATGTTAATGAGTAAGGTTTAAAGAAAAAGCGCACGAAAACCCTCCAAGGCCCAAACTATGCATCCATCCATTCGAAAAGCGAAGAAGGCAATAACTGCAATTTTCCAGATTGTGGCGAATAATTGTTCATTTCCAAAATCGAGACGCTGGAAATGTACTCTCGTCCATAGCTTCGTTTTGATAGCTCGTGGGCCTAAATCGGACTCCGTAGCAAAAGTTATGGACGTTTAACGTTTTTGCCCGACGCCAAAGGGGGTACCTTTGGTAGCTGGTCGGATGGGTCGGAAAATCGGAGGCGAATTCTCAGGAAACTGTTAATGGTAAGTTTAACAAGAAAACAGCGACGAAACCCAAGGCAAATATGCATCCATCATTCGAAAAGAAGAAGGCAATAATGCAATTAATTGTCCAAAATGTACGAAAATCGCTAATGTACGTCTAGCTTGTTTTGATCTGGGCAAATGGACTCGTTGCAAGTAGGGTTTAACGATCGCGACCAGGTACTTTAGTGGCCTGGTATGCGAATAGAAACGGACTTCGACTAGTTAATGAAGTAAAAAAACGCAATTTCCAAGGCCAATTCATTCAACGAGAAGAGTCAATTCTTTCGGGGTCGATATTGTAATTAAATAACGTGGAAAGGAACTTGTTTTGTCGTGGGCAAATCGAGGAATTAGGATTTACGTTTTGCCCAGAAAGGGGTACTTTGGAGCGCGGAGTCCGGAAATCGAGGCGAATCTCGAAAACGGGGCCTATGATTTAGATGTTCGAAAAGCACAAATCAGGCAAATACGTCCATCATTGATGAAGAAGATGCTAATTTTCGTGAGAATAATTTATTTCCAATGGACGCGAAGTTCCTTTAGTTGTTGATGTCGGACAAGGATCGGAAATTTTGGCTTTAAGTTTTGCGAGAAAGAATGGCAGAACTCAAGGCCCGAAAATCGCGAATCAGAACAATGCATTTTAATGGAATTTATCAAAAGCGCGAAAACCTCAAACTTGATCTCTTAAAGGAGAGGCAAACAATTTTCAGTTGTGGCCGAAAATGTTTACGAGCGTGGAGTCCGAAAGCTGGATAGACTTGGGGATCGATGTTAAAAGTGAGTTTAACGTTGCCACCCAAGGGGCAACCTTTGTATCTTCGGAAGGCGAAAAGGAGGATCATTCAGAAATTTGTGGGTACTTTATCTATGAGTAGTTGAAGATCGCACCGAACTCAGGCCAAATGCGATCCCAGAAAAGCAAGAAGGAACTTTGCATCAATGGGGACCTTATGTGTATGTCCAAAATCGGAGTGGAATTCTCGTTTAGTCTTGATAGTGTGGTAAATCGGAACCGTACAAAAGTTATGGACTTACTTTTCCCGGAGAAAGGGTCACTTTGGTGCCGAGATGGTCGAAATCGAGGCGAATTTAGGAAATTGTCGTTGGTATGTGTTAATGAGTAAGTTAGATAAGTGCACGAAACCCCAAGGCCAATTGCTGTCATTCGAAAATCAGGAGGCAATAGAATTATTCCTATGTGAGATAATGTTTTATCAAAAATGCGAACCCTCAGCAATATCTATCGCTGTACATAGATTCGTTTGTCATTGCAAATCGGTGACTCTTAGTTCGTAATAGTGCAAATCGGTACTATTAGTTTTTGCCCGGCAAGGCCAAAGGGTGTGTAAGTATGTGCGGGGGAGTCGGAAAATCGGAGGCGAATTCAGGAACTTTAGTGGGCTCATGATGTAATAGAGGTTTAAAGAATAGCTCGAAAACTCCAAGGCTCAATTTATGATCAATTCTTCGAAAAGGAGAAGAAAATGAATTTTCTATGTGGCGAATAATTGTTCATTTCCAAAATCCGAGACGCTGGAAATGTACTCCTCGTCATAGCTTCGTTTTGATAGCTCGTGGGCCTAAATCGGACTCCGTAGCAAAAGTTATGGACGTTTAACGTTTTTGCCCGACGCCAAAGGGGGTACCTTTGGTAGCCTGGTCCGGATGGGTCCGGAAATCGGAGGCGAATTCTCAGGAAACTTACGTGGGCCTCTATGATGTTAATGAGTAAGGTTTAACAGAAAAAGCCGCACAAAAAAAAAAAAAAAAAAAAAAAAAAAAAAAAAAAAAAAAAAAAAAAAAAAAAAAAAAAAAAAAAAAAAAAAAAAAAAAAAAAAAAAAAAAAAAAAAAAAAAAAAAAAAAAAAAAAAAAAAAAAAAAAAAAAAAAAAAAAAAAAAAAAAAAAAAAAAAAAAAAAAAAAAAAAAAAAAAAAAAAAAAAAAAAAAAAAAAAAAAAAAAAAAAAAAAAAAAAAAAAAAAAAAAAAAAAAAAAAAAAAAAAAAAAAAAAAAAAAAAAAAAAAAAAAAAAAAAAAAAAAAAAAAAAAAAAAAAAAAAAAAAAAAAAAAAAAAAAAAAAAAAAAAAAAAAAAAAAAAAAAAAAAAAAAAAAAAAAAAAAAAAAAAAAAAAAAAAAAAAAAAAAAAAAAAAAAAAAAAAAAAAAAAAAAAAAAAAAAAAAAAAAAAAAAAAAAAAAAAAAAAAAAAAAAAAAAAAAAAAAAAAAAAAAAAAAAAAAAAAAAAAAAAAAAAAAAAAAAAAAAAAAAAAAAAAAAAAAAAAAAAAAAAAAAAAAAAAAAAAAAAAAAAAAAAAAAAAAAAAAAAAAAAAAAAAAAAAAAAAAAAAAAAAAAAAAAAAAAAAAAAAAAAAAAAAAAAAAAAAAAAAAAAAAAAAAAAAAAAAAAAAAAAAAAAAAAAAAAAAAAAAAAAAAAAAAAAAAAAAAAAAAAAAAAAAAAAAAAAAAAAAAAAAAAAAAAAAAAAAAAAAAAAAAAAAAAAAAAAAAAAAAAAAAAAAAAAAAAAAAAAAAAAAAAAAAAAAAAAAAAAAAAAAAAAAAAAAAAAAAAAAAAAAAAAAAAAAAAAAAAAAAAAAAAAAAAAAAAAAAAAAAAAAAAAAAAAAAAAAAAAAAAAAAAAAAAAAAAAAAAAAAAAAAAAAAAAAAAAAAAAAAAAAAAAAAAAAAAAAAAAAAAAAAAAAAAAAAAAAAAAAAAAAAAAAAAAAAAAAAAAAAAAAAAAAAAAAAAAAAAAAAAAAAAAAAAAAAAAAAAAAAAAAAAAAAAAAAAAAAAAAAAAAAAAAAAAAAAAAAAAAAAAAAAAAAAAAAAAAAAAAAAAAAAAAAAAAAAAAAAAAAAAAAAAAAAAAAAAAAAAAAAAAAAAAAAAAAAAAAAAAAAAAAAAAAAAAAAAAAAAAAAAAAAAAAAAAAAAAAAAAAAAAAAAAAAAAAAAAAAAAAAAAAAAAAAAAAAAAAAAAAAAAAAAAAAAAATTTTTTTTTTTTTTTTTTTTTTTTTTTTTTTTTTTTTTTTTTTTTTTTTTTTTTTTTTTTTTTTTTTTTTTTTTTTTTTTTTTTTTTTTTTTTTTTTTTTTTTTTTTTTTTTTTTTTTTTTTTTTTTTTTTTTTTTTTTTTTTTTTTTTTTTTTTTTTTTTTTTTTTTTTTTTTTTTTTTTTTTTTTTTTTTTTTTTTTTTTTTTTTTTTTTTTTTTTTTTTTTTTTTTTTTTTTTTTTTTTTTTTTTTTTTTTTTTTTTTTTTTTTTTTTTTTTTTTTTTTTTTTTTTTTTTTTTTTTTTTTTTTTTTTTTTTTTTTTTTTTTTTTTTTTTTTTTTTTTTTTTTTTTTTTTTTTTTTTTTTTTTTTTTTTTTTTTTTTTTTTTTTTTTTTTTTTTTTTTTTTTTTTTTTTTTTTTTTTTTTTTTTTTTTTTTTTTTTTTTTTTTTTTTTTTTTTTTTTTTTTTTTTTTTTTTTTTTTTTTTTTTTTTTTTTTTTTTTTTTTTTTTTTTTTTTTTTTTTTTTTTTTTTTTTTTTTTTTTTTTTTTTTTTTTTTTTTTTTTTTTTTTTTTTTTTTTTTTTTTTTTTTTTTTTTTTTTTTTTTTTTTTTTTTTTTTTTTTTTTTTTTTTTTTTTTTTTTTTTTTTTTTTTTTTTTTTTTTTTTTTTTTTTTTTTTTTTTTTTTTTTTTTTTTTTTTTTTTTTTTTTTTTTTTTTTTTTTTTTTTTTTTTTTTTTTTTTTTTTTTTTTTTTTTTTTTTTTTTTTTTTTTTTTTTTTTTTTTTTTTTTTTTTTTTTTTTTTTTTTTTTTTTTTTTTTTTTTTTTTTTTTTTTTTTTTTTTTTTTTTTTTTTTTTTTTTTTTTTTTTTTTTTTTTTTTTTTTTTTTTTTTTTTTTTTTTTTTTTTTTTTTTTTTTTTTTTTTTTTTTTTTTTTTTTTTTTTTTTTTTTTTTTTTTTTTTTTTTTTTTTTTTTTTTTTTTTTTTTTTTTTTTTTTTTTTTTTTTTTTTTTTTTTTTTTTTTTTTTTTTTTTTTTTTTTTTTTTTTTTTTTTTTTTTTTTTTTTTTTTTTTTTTTTTTTTTTTTTTTTTTTTTTTTTTTTTTTTTTTTTTTTTTTTTTTTTTTTTTTTTTTTTTTTTTTTTTTTTTTTTTTTTTTTTTTTTTTTTTTTTTTTTTTTTTTTTTTTTTTTTTTTTTTTTTTTTTTTTTTTTTTTTTTTTTTTTTTTTTTTTTTTTTTTTTTTTTTTTTTTTTTTTTTTTTTTTTTTTTTTTTTTTTTTTTTTTTTTTTTTTTTTTTTTTTTTTTTTTTTTTTTTTTTTTTTTTTTTTTTTTTTTTTTTTTTTTTTTTTTTTTTTTTTTTTTTTTTTTTTTTTTTTTTTTTTTTTTTTTTTTTTTTTTTTTTTTTTTTTTTTTTTTTTTTAAGGGGAAAACCGCCAAATTGGGAATTTGCCCCATGTCGGTATCTTTCCAATGGGTTTTTAATCCGGGCCGGTTAAAGGGTTTTTAAAAAGGGGAAAACCGGCCCAAAAAGGGTACCTTTTCCCGGGAAGGGGTTTGGCTTTGGAATAACCGGGTTTGGGGTTTTGGGGGGGTTTTTAAAAACCCGGGAAAAGGGGGGAAATATTTTTTTGAAAAAAAATTTTTTTTTCCTTTTTTTTTATTTTATTAAATTTTTTTTTTTAAAATTTTTTTTTTTTTTTGGGCCGAAGGAAATTGGCCTTAGGTTTAAAAAAAAGGGTTTCGGGCCCAAATTAAAAAAAACCACGCCCCGGAAATTTACAAAAACCAAAACCCTCCAATTTTTTAAATTTCCAAAAAAGGGAAATTTTTTTCCGCGGGGCTTAATTAAAGGGAAAGGGCTTTGTTTTGGGGCCAAGGTGTGGGGAAAAGGCGAAACCTGGCCAACCAAGGCCCTTGGGGGTTTTGGGGAAAAAGGGGGAACCCGAACTTCGGGCCCTTGTTAAAGAAAGCCGAAAACCCCAAAGGCATTTGGGGCCCTTTCCAAATGGAAAAGAATTTTTAGTGGGTTTGAAACCCAGGGATGAAAAGGGTTGTTTTTTGGACCCAGGGATTTGGACTTGGGTTTAAAAGGGGGCCCGGAAAATTTGGGGCCAAATTTTAAAAATTTAACGGGGGGTTTTGGAAATTCTGTTAACCGAAAAGAAATTGCATTTCCAAGGGAAAATTTATTAAAATGGGGAATTCCTTTTTTAAGCTGGGCATGGGACCCCTAAAATTGGTTAACGTTTCCCCGAAGGGTCCTTTTGCCGCGAGGGTCCCGGGGATTCGAAATTCGGGGTTTAAAAAAGGGTTTAAAAAAGGGGAAAAAAGCCCAACACCCCCAAAAAAAACCCATATAACCAATGGGATATGATTTAATTGGCCGGAATTTTTATTGTTTTTTGGGCTTAAAATTTAAGTTTTTTTCCCGGCCCAAGGGCCGTGCGGGCGAAAGGCCCAAAACAGGGGCCTTGATTGGGGTTTAAAGAAAAAACCCAAAGAAAAACCCCAAAAGCAAACAAAAAGGGCCAATTCCAAATTTAAACAAAAGCTTAAATTCCGGGGCCTTTGTTTTTAAATCGGCAAGATCCGAAAGTTTTGAAGGGTTTCCGGACCCTTTTTTAAAAAATTTTGGCCCAGGGTTTGGAAAGGGGTTAAAAAAGGGGCCCCAAAATTAGGCCCAATAAAGAAATTAAAAAAGGCCAAAACCCACCAAAACTGAATTATTCCCAAAAATTTATTTCAAGGCCAAAAATTTTCTTTTTTGACCGGATTTTTCCCAGGGGGAAAGGGCCGAAAAGGGTTTTTGTTTGGGGTTTGGGGAAACCGGAACCCAAACCCCAAATTGGGAAAAAAAAAGGGGAAAAAGAAAACAAAAGGAAAAGCTTGATTTCCAAAAACCAAATTTTTTTTCCGGGGGGGGTTGGGGGGGACCGTGGAAAACTTTTTGGAAAGGGGTTCTTTACGCCGGGGAAATTGGGAATTTTGCCCAAAGGGGAATTTAAATTGGGGCCAAAATGAGGTTTGAAAACCCTTTAAAAGGAAAAACCCCCGGGCAAAAATGCATTCCAAAAGTGGAGATTTATTTCTTTGGGCGGGTTTGGTCTCCTTTGGACTTTTTCCCCGGGGTTTAAGGTTTTGGGCCCGAAAAGGGGGGAAAAATTTGGGGAAGGGATTTGGGGGCGGGGCCCGGGAAAATTTAAAAAAGCCAAAAAAGAAAAAGGCAATTTAACCAAAAAAATTTCGCAATTTTACCCAAATTCCAAAGTTTTTTCCTTGGGGAAGGGCCTTTGTTATTGGTTCCCTTTTTAAAAGGGTTTCCCGGGTTTGGTTTTAAAAGGCGAATTCGGAAACGGGGTTCTTAAAAGGGGAAAAAAATTTTAAACCCAAAGCCCAAAACCCCAAAAACCGAAATTTTGAAAGGGAATACCTTTCATTGGCTTTTTCCAAAGGGACCTGATGTATTGGGAAAGGGGAAAGAAAGGGGGGTTTTTTTTTTGGGGGAAAGGGAATTCCAGGCCAAAAATGGGGGAATTCTCGAAAAAGGGCCCTCATGTAAAATTTCAAAACGACAAAAACCTCCCAAGCCAATTTATTTTCCAAGAAAAAAATTTTGGTTAATTTTCCAAAAAGGGTTTTTCCGCGGGTTTTCCCCGGGCTTTGAACAGGTTTTTATTTTTAAAAAGGGCCCCTTTCCGCCATGGGGAATGAGGGAAAGAAATTTTCCCTTTGAATTAAGGGGTTTTAAAAAGGAAGAACCCAAAAGCCCAAATCCCCAAACGGAAACTTGGGTTTTTTCCAAAATTTTTTTAAAGGTAAACCAGCGTTTTGAACTTCGTCCCTTGTTTGGGTTTTAAATAACGCCCCAAGGGGTTTCCTTTTCGGCCGGGGTTTGAAATTTTCGAAAAGGGATTCATTTAGTGGTTAAAAAGGGAAACCCCAAACCAAAAACCCCCCAAAAGCAAAATTTCCCCTTTGGCCAAAGGGATTCAATTAGGTGGAATTTTGTTATTTAATGGGTAAAACCCGAGTTTACTTTTCCCCGAAAAGGGGTTTGCTTTTGGGGCAAATTTTTCAAAAGTTCGCTTTAAATTTGGTTCCCGGGAAAGGGTTAACCCGCCAAACCCCCCCCAGGGAAAAAAGGGGAAAAAATAACTTTCCCCGGGGAAAAAAGTTCAAAAAAACCTCCCCAACTGTTAAATGGCTAAGTCCAAAAGGGTCCTTTGCCCAAAGGGAAAAGGGAGTTCAGGCCGGGGGGCCTAGAAATTGGGAAAAAAATTTTTTTGGCCCAAAAGGGACATTTGGGGGAAACAAAATAAAGGGTTGTTTTAAAGGGCTAAACCCCCCCTGGTTTACTCTCCCTTAAAGGGATAATGAACCAATTTAATTTTTTCCAAAAGGGGGCCTTTTGCGTGGGGGCCAGGATCTGAATTTGGGCCTTTGGGGAAAAGGGTTAAAAAAACCCCCGGGGTTTTTCAAAGGGAAACCAAAATTAAAGGGAAATTTATTTAAAAGGCGAAATTCCCAAATTCGAATTTTCCCACCTCTTTAGTTTAAAAGTTTCCAAAAGGGTAACCTTTTGGGGGAAGGGAAAAATTTTTGGGAAATTATGGGTTAGTTTTGGAAGGTTATAAAAACCGGCCCCAAACCCCAAACCCAACAGGGTTTTAAAAGGGGAAAAAAACCAAACCAAGGGAAATTCCTTCCCAAAGGGGAAAAGTATTCGTTCCAAAATTTCCAAGGGCCCCAAGTTTGTAACTTTCCCGGCCAAAACCGGCGGGGTTTGGAAAATTAGGTTTCCGGAAGGTTTTAAGGGAGGAAAAAAAGCAACAAATTTGGTTTTAAAATTAAAACGGCAAAATTTTTCCCAAATCAAAATTTTAAACCCGGGAATGTTTTCGGGGCCAAATGTCTCAAAGGGAAATTTTGCCCGGGTCCCGGGCCTGGGGAGGGGTTTCCGAGCAATTGGAAACTTTGTGGCCTTATGTTTAAAAAACAAAAAACGCCCCAAAAATGAAAAAACCAAAAAGTACGAACCCGGGGAAATTTTTTCCAAAATAGGCTGGAATTAGTCCAGTTCTTTATTCGGGCCCAAAGGACTCCTAGCGTTTGGCGTTAACGTTTCCCGAAAAAGGGGCCTTTTGCCGCCGGGGCGGAAAATGGAGGCGATTTAAATTGGGGTCTAGATTAGGTTTAAAGAAAAGGAGAAAACCCCCAAGGCCAAACCTCACCACTTCAAACAAAAGGAATAACTGCATTTTAATTGGGTTTAATTTCATTTCAAAATCAAGGAAGTACTCCTCGTCATAGCTTCGTTTTGATAGTGTGGGCTAATCGGCTCCGAAAAGTTAGGATTTAACGTTTTGCCCGACGCAAGGGGTACCCTTTGGTAGCTGGTCGGTGGGTGGAAATGGGGCAATTTAGGAATTTACGTGGGCCTTTGTTATGGAAAGGGTTACAAGAAAAGCCGAAACCCCAAGGCCCAAACTTGATCCACCTTCAAAGGAGAAGGCAATAACTGCAATTTTCCAGATTGTGGCGAATAATTGTTCATTCCAAACCGGGCTGGAAATTCGTCTAGTTTTTTGAAGTGGGCCTAAGGCCCGTAAAATTTGGTTTATTTTCCCGACGCCAAAGGGGTATTGGGTCGAGGGTCGAAATCCGGGGGAATTCTCAGGAAATTTAGGGCCCTTTGAGTTAATGAGTAAGGTTAAAAGAAAAGCCCCGAAAACCCCAAGCCAAACATCATCCTAAAAGAAAAAGGCAATAACAATTTCCTTTTGGGCAAAATTTCATTAAATCGCGCTGTGTATCTGAACCTTTTAGCGGGCTAAGGCCCGAGCAAAGGGACTTTACGTTTTGCCGGGAAAGGGGTTTTGGCTTCCGTGGGTCGAAAGAGAATTAAAAAAGGGGCCCAGAAAAAGAAAGAAAACCACGAAAACCCCCAAGGAAATCTTTCCATTTGGAAAGGGGAAAATCTTTCCTTTGGGGTTTATTCTTCCAATGACCTAAGTATCCGTTCGTTTAACCGGCCAAAGGGACTGTAGCGTTGGCTTTTTTCCCCAAGGGGCCTTTGGGGGATGGTTAAAAGGAAAAATTTGGGAAAAATTAAGGAAAAACGCCCCGGAATAATTAAAAATCGAAGCGGGGTTTACCCTTTCAATTGGAAATTTTCCAATGGGGAAATATTTAATTTTGACCGGGGAATGACCCTTTAGGTTTGGTAGGTTTCCGACCCAGGGGGGGTTTTAAGGTGAAACAAAGGGTCCAAAAACCCCCGGGGTCAGATTTGGGAAATAGAACCAAACCCTTTGGGAATTTTAAAACCAAAACCCCAACCCAAATGTTTAAGGGGAAATGTTTCCAATTGGTACTTTTCCAACGGGCTGGAATGGCCCGGGGGAAATGGGGGAAACCCCCGGCAAAGGTATTTTTTTCCGGGGGGAAATGGAACTAATTGGGGAAAGGGAAAAGGATTTGGTCCCCAAATTTTAAAAAATTAAAAACCCAAACCAAGAAACTGATTTTGGGAAAGGAAATTTTTTCGGTTTGGCCCCCCTTTCGGCTGTGGGTTCCCCGGCTTTTGGGAAAATTTTTTGAGAAGGGATTTGGGCGGGAAACTGGGATCGAATTTCGGCCGAGGAATTTTAAAAGGGGTTTTTAAAAAAACCAAAACCCCAAGGGAAAAATGTTTAAGGCGAAAACCAAAAGGGAAAGGGTATTTATTTTAAAGGGGAAGACCCGGGTTTTTTTTCTTTCCAAGGGATTGAAACCCCAGGCCCGACAATTAAAAAAAGGGGCCCCGGGTTTGAGGGGAAAAAGAAACCGGCCTAATCCTTATATGAAAGGGGCAAACCCCCAAATTGCAAATTTTCAAACCAAGGGAAGAATGATCTTTGGGGCCGAATTTCTTAAAAGAGGTTTAAAGGCCCGAAAACCCCAAGCCTGAATGGGCGGGGAGGAAAAAAAATTTTTGGGCTTGGGTTTAAAAAAAGAAAAATTTTTGGGCCCCAAATTAATTAGGAAGGGGACAAAACCCCCTTGGGTATTTTAAATCGAACCAAATTTTCCCCTTTTGTAGGGGTTTAAAAGCAAAATA
>JARYMX010000586.1:0-16206 GCA_030169165.1 Centaurea solstitialis | reverse complement strand
CTGGTCGTTCACGGAAGCTGACTTGGATCGGGTGCATCTAGAAGATCTTCTCTCGCTCATCAAGTACCTCCAAGGCCCGATTCTCCGACCAGAGCACTACAGAGATGGCACAGAGATATTGAAGAAATACGTCCGTCACGCAATCTCTCTCGCGAGAGTGACGGACTACCAGCTTGCAATCGAAAGCCGCCAGCCAAAGGTCAACCTGCTTAGACCAAACCTGCTCGTTCCTGGTATCGATGCTTACACTCCGTACATGCCAACCAGGATACCTGAGCATGGGTTCTTTACATCACACAGAAGAAGAGGGAGCACAGGTTTATGAGATTTGGCGAGCTCTCCAAGTTCTGCTATGGGACCCTTCTTTATGTCTACAATGGCATGCAGAGTAGACTACTGGCGGATCAGATACCTGGGCGGAGAATCATAGACGGAAAAGGAAAACTGCTGGAGGGGATGAGATCAATCGAGAGGAAGCTCAAGGAACGGTTGATGTACAGACGGGTCGAGGCGGCAATGCAGATGAGAGCGCGGATAATCGGCGAGTGGGAGGAATACCTGCAGATGTCCAAGTGGGAGCCTGCTTGGAGCTTCCACCACCATTCTGACTTCTTCACAAAGGGGGAGATTGTAGGACCTCTTGTTGTGAAGAGTCAGAATTCACTATCTTTAATAGCTTTCTAGCTTAATTTCCTTAGTTTGTAAACATTATGTTTTGTTTGTGCCCCTGTTGAGGTTTGGAACCTCGGGGGCCTTTGATGACATTTCTTGTAACTTCCTTCTACCTATATAAGGTAAAGGATGTTTAGGGTTTGGTATTGAATTTCATATTTACCAAATTGGGCAAAATACTCCATTGTTGAGCACCTTCAAGCTTTGATGAATTCAATCATGATTCAATCCATTTCTTCATCTTCTTTAGTTTTATGGGACAACACACACACTAGTTTCTTGAAAGACAGATTCTAAGCTATGTGTTTTATATACTATTGGTTGAAAGACCCGCCAACCATGACCCGTCAAACTCGTTTATGACCCATCAACCCATATCTGACACGTTGACCCGCCAACTCGTGACACGACTGGTCACAGATTAGGGTTTAAAGATTTCAACATGATTAACTAAACGGGTCGTGGGTTGCCCCGAAACTCCCCCAAGTGACCCCCCAAACCCGAACAGACCCGATGCCACCCCTAGTTAACCCCCAAATTTAAAAATGTAAAAGTATTTTATAGCAAAAGGGAAAGGGGGTAGTTTGGTAAAAAAAAAACTTGAAAAAAAAAGGGTTTAAATTTTGATTTAAAGAGGGAAGGGAAAATCAATCTGAAATTTTTCCCCGACACTTGGGTTAGGGATGGTAAACAAGGAGTGGAGCCAAGTTTTAACTAATGACCCAGATCCCCAAATATTATAGAACCCGAGTGAGCTCATTTGGCATGTGTTTTGAGGTAAGTCAGTGTAAAACCTTTAAAAGGCTCGAGCCGGTTCGCTAATGTCGGTTATTCATGAGAAAAACGACCCTTCCCATAAAGACCCTTCCATAAAAAACCCCTAAAGAACCAAACCCGACCCCTGATTTTAAGTGGTTTGAAAAATTTTTTTTAATTTTGTTAAATAAAAATTTAATAAGTAAAAAAAACATAATTTTATTACAAAAGTTTTTTAGACTGGGGGTAAATGACCCCTGTTTTTGGGGTTTCGAGCTCGATTTTTGTAAATGAGTTTTTATTTAGGTGAGCTCTTTAAAGGCTCGACTCGTTTCAAGCTTTAAAAGACCCGAGCTCGGGTAGTCTCGGTAGCCGGTTGTTTAAAACCCTACCCCTTAGTTAAGATTTAGAAAAATGGGGAGGGTTACTATTGAGATTTTAGAGGGAAAATACAGTTGCAGCAAGTAATGACTGGGATGGAGGGGTTTTTAAAAAGTTAGAATTATGTGGAATTTTTCAAACCAAAGATTACACTCCCAAAGTTATAAAAACTCGAGGGGGCAACTTGTGAGGACTGTAAAAAGAACAAATAAAAAAACTTAGTTTTGAGAGGTTAGATTTTAAAAGGAATTATAAAAAACTGTTTTGGGGGTTTTCTGTAAGAAATCCAAAGTTAAAAGGGTTTCTTTATTAAATTTAAAAAGGGGTTTTTATTTATTAGATTTAAAAAAAAAATATAACTGGTTTAAATTTTTTTTATTTTTATATATTTTTTTAGTTAAATAAATATTATAATTTAAAAATTATTATCTTGAAAAAATTAATATAAATTTTTTTATATTAGTTTAAAATATATGGAATATTAAATTTTGGGAAAAATTTTTTGGAGGAGAAGAAAAAAAATTTTATGGATAATTTTTATGAAAAAAAAATGAATAGATAAGTATGTTTAATTAAAAATTTAAAAAAATTAGTTATGGTTAATCCTTTTTTTTTATTCATTATTCAACCCAAAAATAAAAAAAAATTTTTTCTCTCTTCTTTTCCCCTCGTCTCTGTTTTTCTCTTTTCCCCCTTTTTTTTCCCATTTAACCACAAACCAAAAAGTTGGGGTTTGTTTGGGTGTTCGTTGGGAGTTCAGAGTTTGACCCGGTAGAAGGTCCGGGTTGTAAGGGTTTATCAATGGGGACTAATCGGAAATTTAGGTAAATTTAACTTTAACCCCATTATATATATGTTTTTGATAAACAAATAAGGTTGTGTGTTTTTCGGGTTTTTACACGTTTTGTTGTGATAAAACCCCGTTTGGGTTTTATAATCAGTTAAAAGTTTGGTTTTTTGAACCGTGGATCGTACCGTTTGGTGAAGGGGTTTTAACAAAAACCCCAAAAAAAATCCAAGTAGTCCTATTTAGAAGGGAAAAAAAAATCTAGGAGGGAAAAAGTTTTTGGGATTTTCCTAAAAAAAAGATAGTTGAGGTTGTTAAAATTTGGGGAGGATAATGTAAAAACGAGGGGAATAAAAATACTTGTGTTGGGCCCCAAAAAGGGGCATGAAAACAATAAAGGGTTTTAAAAGGGGCGGTTGGTATAATCACACAATTTTTTTTAAGTATATTGAAATTTTCAAAATGAAATTTTCAAGATTGTTTGCGAAAAAGAAAAAGATAAATAATCTAAAAATTAAAAATTAAATTCTTACATTTGCACTAGTGGGGAAAAAAATAGAAGGGGGGAAAAAACTTAGAAGAAGATAAAAGAAAGGATTTAAAAATATAAGATTGAAAAAAGAAGTAGTATGGAGAACATTTTTCACATTTAATATATAATGCAATTTTAAGCATGGGAGAACCCCTTTGTACAGTGTTGTATTAAGTGGTTTTATGTATCTTTACAAAAAACAAATATTTTGATGTTGGGCAAAAGTTTGCTTTAGGAAATTTGTACCTTATAAAGGGTGATAAGTAAAAAAGGGGGAAAGGTTTAAAGTAACTGCCTTTTTTACTATGGTCGGGAAAAGGTTGGGGTTTTTAATTTTTTGTGATTAGATAAAAGAAATCTTCAATTTTTTGGGATCAGGATATATGTGAAAGATTCTAATATGATGATGATCAGGGTCCCGTATCCTGATTTCTTCAAAGGGGGATACATATTGGAACAAATTGCCCATCATGAATCCGTCTTCAAATCCGAGCCACGTTGTTCCTGTCTTTAAACTATTTCTACGACGTTGTTGATTTGAGGGTTTTGAGTATGACTGATATGTCTTCAGGAGGAGCTTTGCTTCTAACAGTATCAGTAGTCTCTGGAACATACTCTTTTTAACTACTGATCCTTTACTGTTGTTTCAATTTGATGCTTTAATAAATAGAAGTAAACTCTGAACAACTCATTGATAATTCCTCCCAAACTATTTAAAAAAAAGTTTTCCCATTCACTAAGTAAAATTTTCCCGGATCATTATCATCTCACCGGGGCTTAGAAGAGTTGAAACAACACCTTGTTTTTAATTATTAAATTAATAATGTGTTGAAAAGTGTGGTTTTGGGGGCTTTTAAAAACCATGAATTTGAGAAAGAAAACTAATTTGGTGAAGAAAAAAATGAATTTTTGGGGAAGGTGTATTAATCTAGACACTTGGGTCAAAGGGTGGAGGTTTGACAATAACTGTATTTTATTACTTTTAAGGGAAAATAAAATGGTGGGCAATGAATATGAAACTCGTTTGTATACAAAGATTTAAATGTTATACATAATGATAAATAGGGGGGGTGATAGGACAAATCTTCCTATTTATTATGCTATAGGATAAACCGCTGATTAGTATCAGTGACCGTTCAATCTTTATTCACTCACAAGAATACTGGCAATGAACAAAAGTAGCATTAGTATTTGCTAAATGGAGAAGTGCCTTTTTGTAAAATAATGCACCATCTAACATGTGGAATGTAGAATTCCAACGAGTGCATATATGTTGAACACAATGTTAAATCTTTGCATCGTGACGGGTAGTTGAGCCCCCTATAAAATGTTTGAACTTGGTCGGTCTTGCTCAACCCGTGGCACGGGCACGCATTCATTAGGTGCTTGAGTCTCTCCCATGCTTTGGAAATAGTCTCGTCGTCTTGGCGAAAGGTGCGAATATCGATGCGGAGTTTGTCGATATTTGATGGTGGGAAGAAACGGGACATGAACTTATCGTGTAACCCCTCCCATGTGGTGATAGAACTCGGCTCAAGTGATCGAAGCCATTCCTTTGCTTCTCCAACGAGGGTAAACGGGAACAACCTTAGGCGAATTGCATCGTCTACGGCTTCTCTGCTTTTGAAGAGATCACATATATCAATGAAGCTTTCCACATATACGATAGGATTGCTATCGCTTTTACCATCAAAAGTCAACTCCCGAATCATGTGGAGGAATTGACCCTTGTTTGTCTTGATAAAAGGCAGGCTTCATGATCGGCCGTGGTGCAATGGCGGGAGCAGCTCTCCTGGTGGTCCACATTGGTTGATGTCTCCTATTGCAAAGTTCAAAGTTCTTGGTTGAACTTTTCCGGCTTTGGATTTCTTTTTGTTTGGTCTTTTTGATTTCTCTTTCGGGATCCGCAAACAGCTCTAATAATTCTGGCATGAAATCTCTGAAATCACAACCAAAACGATCAAGGGCAATTTGGGCGGGATAAAAATATAAAAACTAAATACTAGAAAACAATAAACTTGCAAGAGATAAAATCTCTCACAAGGATCGATTAACTAAACAACTAAAAGACTTAAACTAAATAAGTCACCGTTCCCCGACAACGGCACCAAAAACTTGATGCGGTAAAAAAATATATATAAAACAGTACCAAGTTTAACCCTTAAATTACCCAACTAGTATTACCACATATGCAGGCAAGCGTACCGATCGTGAGTGATGCGGTAAATTAATGTATATAAAAAGCGAAACAAGTTTTAACCTCTAATGCCTAGCCACTGTCTTACCATATTCACAGGCAAGCGTACCTGATCGTGAGTAATATAGTGTAGGAAAGTCCAGGTATCGTATCTACCACTGGGAACCGGTCAAGTTTTGTAGACTATTAATCTTGACTAGTTTAATTAACCTAAAGCTTTAAGGGGTTTTTATGAAAAAGGTTTAATTAATTAAAAGACGACTAAATTAACTAAGAAACTAAGAAAGCAATAAAAGATTATTTAAAACTATATGAATGAAAACAGTAGTACTTATCATGGTATAGTGAATCCCCAAGTGGGATGATTTAAACTGGCAAATGTTTGGTTGTTTTGGTTATTGTAGGAATTTAAGTCTGAGACACCCTAGCATGTGATATTATGGCTGTCAACTAGGTTTTGGTCCTCCTAGTCCCAATACATAGACTGTTTGTCAGGTTGTTAGGGTAAAAATCTACAATCGCACGACGACCGACTATAATCGTAAGACAAATGTTAGGACAATAATCCTGTATTAAGATAAGGTCCTGAGATAAAACCTAAAAAAAACTATCGAACAAAGATCACTAAGCATCGAACAGATACAACGGACAAGTCGAACGATGCCTATTATATCGTACGACAGTACTAACGAATAAACATACAAAGTTTGTATCTTTGATGCAGGAAAGCTGATTATCATTTCTAACAATTGTCCACCTTTGAGAAAGTCTGAGATTGAGTACTATGCTATGTCGTTGGAGTACATCATTACAATGGACATGTCTCAAGATATAACTCGTACGATGGGATCCAACGACACTAAGAGATCGACCGTTACAAGCAAGATTCTCGAAAGCAGTTACAATCTGGACATTAACTCTCAACAATACCGTTGGACAGTTACGAACCAAGCATTAATGATCAACAATACCGTTGGACAGTTACGATTTGGACATTGATGAACAACAGTACCATTGGACGGTTACTCTCAAGATACTATATAAGAAGATCAAGTCAACATTTGAAGACACAAAGTCTGTTCGAAGCTCACAAGTTCTATATTGGCTATTCTGTGATCATCAATTGTAATTTACATTCGATTCATCGTTATTTCCTTTGTAATCGTACGATCGAAGCTGTAAACTTGAAGGACATCAACCCTGTTTGGTGATCATAGTGCACTGTCGACTTATTTCCTAAGTCGACCGCAGGTTTTTTCCTCCGTCGTGAGGTTTTTCCTGCGTCATCAATTATCTGTCTCATTTTACTTTCCCGCACTTCTCATTGATTGCAATTTCTTTCTCTCGACGGTTAAGCCTCACACAAATTTCTTACGACATCGACTCGTGTAATTTTTTACATAAACATCAGGCAATCTAGTACCAGTCACCCATTTCTATCTCTATTGCCGGTATTCTACTATCTGGTCGCTCTTGGTCCGAGTAACCACCTAACACAACTCTCCGGGTTCCGAAGGAAAGGTCAAGAAAGGTTGATTAACTTATCAGAGTCTATCTACTTGGTCAAACAGAAACACCCAACCAACGAGTTCAAAAAACCATACAATACGAATCAAATCGGAACCATAACATACATTCAATGAACCAAAAACAAACCAATAAACATTAAATCTAAAAATCATCATCCACAAGGTTTATCAACCCTAATAAGTACCACTACAGAAAACTACTCACTAAACATTATAGAGTCAGAAAAAAAAAGAGTAGAAAGAGACATTATACGACAGTACAACGACGAATGATCGAGAATCAAACCCCGCAGCGTATCAGCACAATAACTCTCTCTCTCTCTAACACCAGAGGACTCCACTATTCAGAACTACACACTCATATGTCTCTTTTTCAACTGAAGGAGGAGGCCAGTATTTAAAAGGAGAGACTCGGAGCCCGTTTCGCGATCGCCAAGCGGCAACCTCGCGGCGCGAAACACTTAGGTCAAACCCTGGATTTCAACTTTGACGAACTTGGCGGCGCCAGACTTGAAACTTCGCGGACGCGAAATGGCTACTGCATTGACTTTACGCAATTTTCACGTTTTCTCGCCTTTTTCCGTACTTTTCGTTCCACGGCCTCCAAAACCTATAAAAGTAAGAATAACTCCAAAGTGTAAGTAAATAACACCAGAAATGGGTGAGAAATGGGGTGAAATCAGACAATTAAGCATAACCAAAACATGTATAATTTTGGTGTTTATTGTGAGTAATATAATGTAGGAAAGTACCAGTTATCGTTCTTACCACTGGGAAGAAAGAAACTATTTAACAAAGTCTTTAAGTTTTATTAATTAATCTAACTACAACTAATAAAAGGGGGGTTTTGATGAAAAGAGCTTAATTAACTAAAAAGCAAGTAAACAAAGATCTAGTTTTATAAAAGAGAAAGACAAGTACTTATTTGGTTATGGAGAATTCTTTTATGGATGATTTATAACATTACCGAAAGATATAGATTATTGGTTATTGTAAGAATTTAAGCCTAAGCACCCTAACATGTATATCTGTGATAATCAATGCCAAGTCGTGGGACCCTAAAATCCAACCTACTCTGGTCCGAGGGTTGCTTACCCGTCTCTCCGCGTCACTGGAGCAAAAGGGTAAGAGAAAATTGATTAACCGAATAGAGTCTATCTACTTATTGTTAGAAAGTAAATACAACCAATAAACAACTTCAAGTAGCCATAGTTAAAACTTTAAAATAGGAACCAACAGATAAACATTCAATAAACCAAAAATCTTTTAATAATAAAACCAAAGTTAAATCATCCCCAAAAATTCATCAAACCATAATAAGTACTATAACTAAACTACTCACTAAACATACAAATGAAAACACACAAATAAAAAAACATTATGCAGACCGTGCAGCGGGGGATGATTGGACATCGGCTAGACGACTCCGAGTGAGGATCGCGGAGTTTCACTGTTTGAGAATCGCCCTCCACTGATGGCTCATGCACAACTCTCCAAAAGACTACCGAACTACTGATTTTACTATGATATTATTTGATTGATGATTTGAAACAATAGGCGGAGACCAGTATTTATAACTGAAGAAAACCCCTCATTTCGCGTCCGCGAAAAGGCAGCTTCGCGGCGCGAAATACTTATGAAGATAATCATCATACCTGGAAAATCCACGTTGATCTGCAGCATAAAGTAGTCTTGCCAAATCATCTTTGTTAGGCTTTCGGAGGTAATCATCACCAAAAAAACGAGATGACACAATTTACAAAGTTCTGAGATCTTCCTTGTTGTCGCTCAACTCATTTTCAGATATTCGTCAACTACGTCGACTGATGTCCCATACGCCTAACCCTCATGGCTTCGGTACATTTTTGTAATGGTGGAAGTTTTTAGGATTATGTGCAAGATAGTAACAGGGTTTACCGTGTCTAATGTTATAAGACACTAGTAGGTCACACCGTGCACACAATAGAGATCAAGTGGATTTACCAGTTTGATGGAATAATTAATTAAGTAAAATTAATTATTTGAGTGAGAAATAAATAATAAATAGTTATTTATTTTTTAGTTAAATAAAATATCAGTTGGTATATTCTATCGGATTAATTAATAGTTAATTATTAATTAAAAGGGGTTAAGTTATTTAATTAATAGTTAATTAATTAAATAAAAGGTTTAAATCAATTTAAAAGCTTAACGGGCTTTCTAATTGATGGGGCTTTTCTTTAGTGGGTATTACCATTTTTAAATGATTATAAATATGGTAAAACCTAGTCAAATTATCATTTCATTCCAAAAACTAAAGCCAAAAGAAAACCCTAGAGAAAACCTGAAAGCCTCTCACTCTCTCTCACTCCATCGAAATTTGGAGGCAATCCCGGAGGTGGTCTAGCAGCTAATCTCGTGAAGGTGTCAGTAGCGTGAAACCCCCTGCTTGCGATCCGGGATTTCACAACTAGAGGTAAATTTTGGGAAAACACCCTCGTTTGTGTCTGTCTGGTTTTGGATTGGATCCCGATTGGGAATCGGGTAATTTTATTCCGCTGTGCATGTTTCGTAGCCTACGATTCCCAACAGTGGTATCAGAGCCACTCCTAAACCTAACAGACCAGGTTTAAGCTGTTTGTTAGTTAATTAGGTTTTATAAAAATCGTTACTTTTTCGTGTTAAAAATCTTGATTTTTAGTAAACCTAACGTAACGACGATCGGCGGTGGAACGGCGGCAGTTAGCCGGCCGGACCTCCAGGCCGATCGCCTGAAACCAGATCACCGGGAGCTGTCATCGCATCGGAAACCGCCGGCCACACCACCCACTTGGGTTTGGCTGTGGCGTCGGGCAGTGGCATCGATCGGGATCGACGAAAACCACCACCGCACCACGATTGTGGTGGCGGTGGTGTAAATGAAAACAAAGCCGCCGACAGTCGGCGATTGATGATGATCGACCACCACGACGGTGGCGATCAACCGAGCGGCAATAGGCGGCGGTGGCAGTGGTAACGCTGCTGCCGTCGAACCCTTAATCCGCCACACCACCAGTCGCGGTGGTGGCGGCGATTGCTGTTTTCGTCCGCCGCGCGGCCACGGCGGCGGTGGTACCCCGGAGCTACTGCTGTGGGACCGGTGAACCGAGATGGTGGCGATTGTTGTTTTTCGTCGTGGTCCCAATCCGCCACACCACCGATTGTGGTGGGTGGCGGTGATTACGCATCTTGCCCGTCGCGCGACCACGGCGGCAGTGGTGGTGGCGATCGCTGCTGTCGCCGGGTGGATGGTGGTGATAGCGCGGGTTTTGCGGCGGTGGTGGTGGCTTTCCAACCGCTGCTGCCGCGGTGTTCGATGGTGGAACGAGCGGCGGCGGTGGCGATCGGGGTCATCGTCGTCGCCGGGCGAAAAGAGAAACCACCGATCGACGGCCACGTTTTGGCGGATCGGTGGTAATCGAAATCGTTGTTCGTCTCGATGTTTATCGTTAACGGATCTCGATTGGGATTCGTTTCCGGATGGGACTTTGAGATAAAGGATCGTTTTTAATCAGATAAGGTTTAAAACGACCGGGATTAAATTTAATTAATTTGTTTTAAATTAATTTTTGGTTTTATAATTATCCGATTAAAATCCAGTTGCATTTTAATTTGTTTAATTATATCGAGTCATAGCTAAAACCCTTTTAGCCCCGTGGTTGTGTTTTAATTTTATCTGTTTTATAAAGGAGGCCTGCGTGCCATTTACAACCCTTCTTGTAATTTAATTATGTTGATTGGGAGTAGTTGGGAGGCCTGCGTGCCATTAAAAGCCCATTTGTAATAGTTATTTTTTTAATTATCAAGACGGAGACAAGACAACGACAATGGATCTTGGAGCCAGTGGGAGTGCCAGAAGACGAAGACTTTTGTCACTTAGGGTTGAGACCGTGTTTTGTGTTGGCTACAAAGCAACATTAGTTTAAGGGTTTAGGCTATGACTGTGCTTTTATTTTTTAAATTGCGTGGTTGTTTAATTTACGTAATTGCTATTAAATATAAATTGCCTTTTTGAATGATTGTTTTAAAAGATAAAAGGATACAAATACAGTTAGTTTTTGGATCCGTTTTTCAAAGTTTTGAAAAGAAAACTGGCATTTTGACCCTTAGTAAAATCATAGATTAGTAAGTACAACCCACTTTAGGGGCACCTCCGGTGTAAGGTACATAGGGCGTTGTAAGTGCACACACTATGAACGTCCGTGTTAAAACCCGAAACTGGAGGGTGATAAAAACTCTGCGAATTATCTCCGGGGGGGTACCGGCCAGGGTTTGTTCCGGGTTCCCGGGTGGTGCAATCTATTTTGGTAATTATTTATTCACTGGGTGGTACCAGCCAAAATGCACTAGAGGGACAAAATATGCACGACAAATATATGTCCGATGTCCCGACGATCTAGAAGCCCGTATTTCGAGTTAGAATACGATTGGTATAGTTTTACCTACCATAGATCGCATGAGTGGGTTTTTGGACATGATCACATGCTTCCCGACACATGTGAAATAATGGATTCTAGTCTAATAAATTTATTTTAAGGGTAATAATTTATTAGAATTCTATAATTATAAACTAAATTGGAATTTATATTCTTCTGTAGATGTCCCCAATTAGCATTCCGTTTTATTCACCGAGGAATCATTTTCGCCTTATTATGGGCAAGTGGAAGCTTAGGGGCCCCAGAACTTTCTAGTTTGGAAGTTACTTTTACAGAATGTTTTGAGTGCCCAGGTAAGCTTTATGTGATCAATAAGCCCATGTCACGACCTAAAAGCAATGCCCCTGAAGAGGAATTTGCTGAGTATTTAGATTCATGGCAGATGAATCGGAGTAATGTCCATTCTAATTTTCTCTATGTCACCCGATTTCACGGGTGATTTAAGAGTGAAATTCTGTCACGAGGTTGTGAAAATGTGGAAAACCAGTTAGGTCTCTACAAGCATACGGGTAAGCTTTTGATCATGCAAGAGATTCTTCCCTGAAGCGAAAAAGGGGTCAGTCAGTTAAAAACCATCTTTTTTTGAATAAGAAAAGGCTTTTTAAATGTTTATCACGTCTGGGGTACAAGATGACCTCAGGAAGAGTTTGTGTATCTCATGTGGTTTTTCCCTCACAAAGGAAGTTCAGGACACAGCTAGTGCCTACATGAAGGAACCGAAGAACGACGTGGAATAAAGTTCATGAAGATATTCTGGCCAGTCTAAGCCAGTACCCGAACCTGCAAATCTCATGGACACTGATATAATTAATGAGTGGGAGATCTGAGTTGCCCAGAATGCGGCAGCGAGGATATTTGCGAACCCTCGATGAATATCGACCCGATTGAGATCGGTTTACCCGATGCTCCAGGTATCTTTATGATAGATTGCTTAAACAATCTTATGAATCAGGGTAATTTTATACAGGCAGTGGTAACCACATTTGTAATCATTTACAGGGGTTCACTAGAAGAAAGACTCTGAGGAAGGACCGTTCGAACCTACGAGTTGGCGAAGGCACAACCCCTGATAGCTGAAGCTGTAGGATCTTATAGTCTTAGTTTACCCTCGGGTCTAGTTTTTTTGGGAAATGGATAATTGTTAATATATTCCAAATATGATTAAGAATGTTTTGTCTTTTGATTTATTAGTAGACCAAGGATTTTATTATAAATATGATTATAAAATGATTCAGTCTTTAAAGATAATATTTTTTTATTTTAAAGCTACACCCGTGAATGGTCTATACACCCGTAAATCTACAAGACAACATTTGTGAAATCTATCATATAAGTAAACGATCCAAGGATATTGAGGATCAGACTTACCTCTGGGATTGTCGTTTGGGCCACATAAACAAAAACGCGTTGAACTACTCCTAAAAGGAGGTTTTCTTGGCAATTTCGATTACAAACCTTTTTAAAACTGCGAATCTTGTTTATCTGGCAAAATGACAAAAAAACCCTTTCAACAGTTGAGAATGAAAGGGCCACTGACTTGTTAGAAATAGTTCACACAGATGGTGTGGACCATTCAGTCATGTGGGCGAGAGGAGGATACCGGTACTTCATTACCTTTACTGACGATTTCAGTAGGTATGGTTTTTGTCTAAATTGATGAGACAAAATCTGAAAGCTTTGAAAGATTCAAGGAATTTCAGAATGAAGTAAGAATCTACTTTACAAGAGGATCAATTCTTACGGTCGGATCGTTTGGGGGCGAGTATCTTAGTGATGAGTTTGGGCAATCATCTGATGGAGTGTGGGATTGTATCCCAACTTACACCTCCGTATCACCCCAGTATGAACGGTGTTAAACAGAAAGGAGAAATGTACTTTGCTGACATGGTACGAACGATGATGTGTCATTCTTCGCTGCCAATATCATTCTGGGGACATGCGCTCGAAACAGCAGCACACATAAGAACAGAGCGCCAACATAGTCGGTGGAAAAGACTCATATGAACTAAGGAAGGGTTTAAAAAACCCAACATATCTTTTCTAAAAATTTGGGGTTGTGAGGTTTACGTCAAAAGACCCACCTCAGGAAAACTCAAGCCCCAAAACCGACAAGTGTTTCTTCGTTGGGTTATCCAAGACCACCGGGATATTACTTCTACAACCCTGGAGAGAACAAAGTTTTTGTTGCTCGAAAAAGGAAAATTTCTGGAAGAAAAGTTTTCTCAGTCTAGGGAAACACCAGAAAGGATGTAGATCTACAGGTAGTAGACGAAGAAAAAACTGCACCAACTGTTGAGCTAGAAATTCAACATAGCAATGTTGAACCCCCAAACAGAGCCGATTGAGGAAGTGCAAACACAGGGCCTTCGCAGATCCAGTAGGGTAAGACAAGAACCAGATAGGTATCTTTGGGGTTTTTAGTCCTCCCGGACAGCGGAGACTTGAATGAACCAACATCCCATAGAGAAGTCTTGTCAGGGAATGAGTCTGAACAATGGAGGAAGCCATGAAGGCTGAGATGCAATCCATGTACGACAACCAATTTGGGAAGTTGACTGATTTTGCCACAACACTGTAGAGCTGTTGGACGCAAATGGGTTTTCAAGAAGAAAACCGACATGGATGGAAATGTACACACCTTTAAGGCCAGACTGGTGCAAAAGGATTCACGCAAACTCATGGTATCGACTATGATGAAACCTTTTCACCAGTGGCCATGTTAAAGTCAATTAGAATTCTTATGGCCATTTCAGCGTATTTTAACTACGAGATTTGGCAAATGAACGTCAAGACAGCCTTTCTGAATGGAAAGTTAACAGAAGACGTCTATATGGAACAACCAGAAGGGTTTTTAAGATCCTAAGAATCCTAATAAGGTGTGTAAACGCTAAAATCCATTTATGGATTAAAGCAAGCATCTAGAAGCTGGAACTTACACTTTGTTGAGCGAATCAAAGAGTTTGGTTTTACCAAAAATGAGTTCGAGCCATGTGTCTACACTAGTTTTAGTGGGAGCATAGTAACCTTCTTGGTCTTATACGTAGATGACATTCTACTCATAGGAAAACGATGTTTCCAACTTTATAGAGTGTTAAGAGTTGGTTAAGCAAATGTTTCCAGATGAAAACCTCGAAGAAGCCGCTTATATACTCGGTATAAAGATCTACAGAAAATAGATCTAAGCGGCTTATAGGCTCAGCCAAAGTACTTACATTGACAAAGTCCTGAAAAGATTCAGGATGGATGAATCCAAGAAAGGATACATTCCGATGCAAAAATGGCATAGTGTTAAGTAAAACACAGTGTCCCCGTTTTAAATCAAGATCAGGACAAGATGAAATCGGTCCCATATGCCCTGCAATTGGATCAATCATGTATGCCATGTTATGTACTAGGCCCGATGTTGCTTACTCAGTAAGTGTTACGAGCAGAAAATCAACGAATCCGGGTGAACCTCATTGGGTGGCTGTCAAGAACATTCTTAATATCTGAGAAGAACGAAAAGAAATGTTCTTGGTCTTTGGAGGATCTGAGGATGAAATTAGTGTCACCGGATACTCTGACGCTAGTTTCCAGACCGACAGAGATGACTTCAGGTCACAGTCAGGGTACGTCTTTATCCTAAACGAAGGCGCGATCTCATGGAAGAGCTCGAAGCAGGACACGATTGCAGATTCAACTACAGAAGCAGAGTAAAATTGCAGCATCTGATGCGGGAAAGGAAGCTGTCTGGCTAAGGATTTTCTATCGAAACTCAGAGTGGTTGCCATTATCTAAGACCGATCGATATATTCTGTGATAACTCGGAGCCGTGGCGCAAGCAAAGGAACCTAAAAGAGCATCACAAGTCAAGACACGTGCTCAGGAAATATCATCTCATCCGAGAGATTATTGGAAGAAAGATGTAAGAATATGCAAGATTCCAACAGAGAAAATGTCGCAGATCCCCTGACAAAGCCACTAGCAAGGGTGAAGCATGAAGGCACATGCGAATTCCATTGGGATTTCAGTACCTGGAAGCCAGTGCTAGTTCTTAGTTTATTAATTATTACTATAGTTTAATTTTGAAACAATGTAAAACATGTAAAGTTTTATTTCACAGTGTGTTGGAAATAAATGGAGGTTTTATTTTCATGATTGTTCCAAATTAGCTATTTTTCGCATATTTAAAAAGTATCCGTGATTCTTACAAAGTCTTGTTTGAAATCTAAAATTCCGTAGCCACTTATTGAAATGGGAATTTCAATGGGGAGTTTAACGCTATATAAATGCTTTTATGATTTATTCAGGGAAAAGAATAAAAGCACAAGTGATGTGACCAAGTATTTATAGATACTCATCAGAGTGTTTTTAGTATGGAAGTGACCAGTTGTCAAGTCTGCTTCATGGAGCCTCATCATAAGCACTGGGCTTGATAGGGTTTTCCTTAGACCTGAGATACCTGGTTTTGGGAACGCGAGGACTAATGTACTCTTAGCACGTACTAACGCTGCACCGTAAACAGGGCAGCCATACGGGACGTGACTAGAGCAGCGGAAGCCGTGGATCCAAAAAGCAAGTAGTCAAGAAGGGATTTGCACCCCTTTCAAAAGAGAGATATTTCCGGGCCCCTTGACGATTAAGATTGGCAGAAAACGCGTGGCCACGCTCGGATAGAAAACAGGTGTTATTTAGTAATATTGTAGAACCCAGGTGTTGAGAAGAGTCAGAATCATCTATCTTTAAAAACTGCTTTCTAGTTTAGTTTCCTTGTTTTGTAAACAGTATATTTTGTTTAGTGCCCCTGTTTTAGGTTTGGAACCTCGGGGGCCTTTATTGTCACTTTTTCAAACTTCCTTCTACCTATATAAGTAAAGGATTTCTAGGGTTTTGCAATGAAATCATATTTTTACCAAATT
>JARYMX010000585.1:0-16269 GCA_030169165.1 Centaurea solstitialis | reverse complement strand
TTTTAATTTTTCTGAAAATTATTGCTGCAGTATATGGAAGGTTTTAGCTTTTGTGGGTATTTGACTATTTATTTTTGTTTTCTTCTATTTTTACATATCAAAGTTTTTTATTTTCTAAATTTTTTTTATCAATGTATATTATTAATTATAAATTTAAATTGTAGTTTATCAAGAATTTTAATTTCTTATATTTAAAACAATTTTTTTGGTTAAGTTAATAACAAAGCTAATAACAAAAAGAAAATTATTGATATGTTTTAAAAATTAAAAACTTGTCAACATATTAATTATATGTATTAGTTATATACATTTATATTTTGATAGATCATCTTAACAGTATAATATCTTATCATAACATAATTAAGGTTTTTGGACAACTAAGACAAAACATCTCGTTTGTATTCTGATATAGAATGTAAGTTTGTAAGATCAAATTATAAAGTATCCAATAAAATAGTATTAACATAGGTTTATGAGACACTTTTGAACCGTTTTAACAAGTTTTTATAACACCTTTAAAATAAAATGTCGTATTAGATATTTTATAGAACAATTATGTTACGACGTTTTTCAAATAGTCTCGCATAAAGTGACAAATACAAAATTTTATTTTAAAGACGTGTTAAAATGTCAAAAAACGTCTCATAAATCCATTGTAACACTTTTAGACAGGAAACTTTTTGTTCTCATAAATTTAAGTCTTATAAAACATTTTATAGGACGTTTAGATATTATATGTGCCTTATAAAGTTAATGTTGTTGTAGTGTTTATTTCTATTTATTTTATTAAGGTATTTAAAACGTTACATTAAAGATGACCACCCTAATCTAAAATCCTGGCTCCGCCCATGGTTACAGGAAACCACCATGAAAAATATCCAAAAGAAATCTGCAATTAATATAAATAATAACATTTTTATACATGATAAGATCTACTATTTAGTGTTTTTCACATCTTTATTTAAGTAGTTTTAAGGTCTTTATTATGTAAATAGCATATATTAGAATGTCTTAGTAGGATAAATATGTTTGTGTCATTATGGAGCAAGAATATGCGAAATACTTGTGGTTTGTTCGGAAAAAGGCTTATAAGGTTTTTTTTTATTGGACAGATTATGACGAGGAGATGCTGCAGCATGGGAAAGGCAGCAGCTGGGATGAAAGCGGACAGAAATAGAAGATTATTTGGGAACTTTTGGAAGAGAAGATGCAATTAGTAGATATTGGAAATGGATTGGTCTTTTTGGAAATTCTAGTTTCTTTGTCTACGAATTAACAATCTTTAAACTCTTTTATTATATTATGTAATAGGTTTAATTAGTTGCTTCCTAGATAAGCTTAGTTAAGTTTGGGTAGTTTACTCTTTTAGCCCCTCTCCATCCCTATATATATGGAGTGTTGGGTGTTGCTTTAGGATATCCCACAACTAAGAGATTAGTTGTTAGGGTTTACTTCACCGGAGTGTATCCAACTTGTCACGAAAAGTTATTGTATGTATTGGACTTTGATTTTTTCTATTGTATGTATCAAACTTATAAAAACCTACCATTTGATGTATTTTGATACACTTTTGTGACAAGTTGGATACACTTTTGTGACAAGTTGGATACACTTTCGTGGTAGGTTTTGATAAGTTTGATACATACACTCGGTAGTTTTGATATGTTTGATACATACAATAGAAAAAATAGAAGTTCAATACATACAATAACTTTTCGTGACAAGTTGGATACACTCCGATGAAGTAAACCCTAGTTGTTATTCTCCTACTCTCTATTTAATATTAGAAGTATTTTGGTTTCATCATCTTGTTCTTGAAGATTGAAGTTGGCTTTCATTTTAGTTCTTAATTATTGTCATCTAAATTGCTTCCTTTAAATTGTCATATTTCATCCATTGTTCTTACTTGTCATTGTTAGATTACCTCTTTTATTATTTTGCATCTTAATCTTGCTTTAAATTGTTGCTTTGTCACCAAGTTCCTCTAATTACTCTTATTATTTGTGATCATATTTACATTTTGTCAAGTAGATTAGTATTTATCTTTTAATCTCTTCTCTTTTATCCCAAATATTTCATCATGTATTCTTATATTTTGTTGCAAATAATTTCCATTATGAGTAACTAAATCCTTTTTGCTTGGGTGTGAGATAAAGGATGAGATTATAATCCATCATAAAGTGGTCATCTTTTGGGAGCAATTAGTCTTGTATTACTTATTCATGATTATTCATTTTATTTATACTACTTAATTATTTAATTAATACATGAAATATTAAGGTGTGATGGTCTTGGAGACAAGTCATAAAAATACACCTCAAATTGGATGATGTAAGAAGTATATTTGAGAAGATTGCTTTTTAACCATTGTTGTTGTCATACAATTTGATTATATCTCATGTATCGGTTATTAATTAATCTAGTAATTGAGGTGTCTTTAGAGATAAGGAACTAGTCACTTATATTCATGATATTATGGATTTGTTTCGAAAGAACTAATATTAAATAAAGAAATTTATTTAACCATAAGTTTTATAAAAATATCGTAACACTTATAGATGAAGTTTTGATGACATACAGAGATGTGGGAATCAAGAAATAAGCTATAAGAAATCAGTAAGAATCCGAGAGGATCCTTTTTTAAAACAAGTAATACTAACTTATCATTACCAAAAGCATGCTATGGTTTATCGATAGTATGAGACCACGGAAAATTGAGTTGTAATCCCATTTCGAGTCTTACACCCTTGCATCTTTTAAAAATTGTTCAAGTTCAAAACATCAAATCAAAAATATTTTCTCCAAATTCGCCATCTGAAATCTTACCTTTCAACACACTTTTAAGAATAACTTTTTAGTTCAATCCCTGAGAATGATATTCGGTTAAACTACCACTTTTATTACTTGAAAAGACGACATGGCTCCAATTTGTATACTTGCTCTTTGGTTCCATCTAGTTTAAAGGTTTCTTGCAAAAGAATTTTCTAATCAAGTTTTTGGCGCCGTTGCCGGGGATTGGCAAGTCAAAAGTTTAATTAAAAGTTGTTAAAAGATTTGATTTTTCTAGCACTGTTTTATTTAATCTTGGTTTATGTCACAGAAACCTCGTGGGGAATTTTTCGATATTAATCCGGAAATCGAAAGGACTTTTCGTGAAAGAAAAAGAGCACAAGCATCCATAAATAATCACTTACCTGCTGCTTTCATGAATAATCAAGGCATTTTGGATAATCCCGAGGGGAGTAATCAACGAAATCTTGGAACTCCACCCCACCACATACTCCGGGACCTCAACAAAGACCAGTTGTACCACCACCTGGAATAGTACCAAGACCTATGGTACAACAACCAGGACCACAAATAAGACCTATGGCTGGAATGCCAGCATTCTTTCAACCACCCCCACATCAACCACCACCTCTTCAACCACCAGGACCTGTCCAACCACCTCCTCATCAACACCACTTAGATATGCATTTTCATGATGAGGAAGAAACTGGTGAAGAAGAGGACGACCATGAACCCATGCAACAAGGGCCCATAAGGGCAGAAGCTCCAAACATAATCAATCTTGCTAACTCAAAAGAGGGTAGAATTATGGACTATGCAACCCCTGTTTTGGATTTATTAAATTCAGGGATTTCTAGACCACAATTAAATACCCTCCATTTTGAACTCAAACCAATTTTGTTTCACATGTTGCAAACCAATGGCCAATTCGGAGGACTGCCATCAGAAGATCCACATGCTCACTTAAAATCATTTATGGAACTTTCTGATGCATTCCTTATCCCTGGAGTCTCTAGTGATTACTTGAGACTCACTCTATTTCCATTGTCTCTCAGGGATAAAGCACGGTCATGGTTTGATTACCTCCAGCCGAGTTCTGTATCATCATGGAATGATATGGCTGAAAATTTTTTGCGAAAATATTTCCCACCCAACAGGAACGCAAAATCCCGAAAGGAAATCTGTGCATTCGTGCAATGGGATGATGAGCCAGTCCCTGATGCGTGGGAAAGATTCAAGGAATTGTTGAGACGATGCCCTCATCATGGCATCCCCTACTGTATTCAACTCGAGACGTTTTACAATGGGTTAAATCCCAATGCAAAACAAATGCTCGATGCGACGGCAGGAGGGACTTTCACTTCAAGTACCTATAATAAGGGGTACGAAATCCTTGAAAAGATTTCCATTAACAATTCACATTGGTCTGATCCAAGGGCTGTAACCACAAACCCAAAAAGAGCTGCAGGAATTCATGAAGTAGATGCAATAACTGCACTTTCAGCTCAGCTGTCCTCTATGGCCAACATGATTAAAACTTTAACTAATGGTCAGGAGGTACAACAAGTTGCATCTACTCCTGAAGAGACTATACGTGGGGGAGAGCATGGTTTTGCAAATTGTCCACATAATACAGAATCTGTCAGTTACATTCAAAACCAAGCTAAAACCTACGGCAATACATACAATGCTAGTTGGAAAAACCATCCAGGTTTTTCTTACGGTAATGGATCAAACCAAAATGAACAAAAGCAACAAGGAAATCCCTCTTTTGTAAACCAACAAGGTAATCCTCAACAATATCAAGCACCAGGGAGAAATCCTAATCACCATCATCACAATCATCAGAAACCACCACTGCATCCAGATTCATCCCCTTCTTTGGAAGCAATGATGAAAGGGTTTATAACCCAGACTCAGACAATCATAAACCAACAAAACACAGCACTCAGAAACTTGGAAACCCAAGTGAGTCAACTTGCTCAACAGCAAGCCAACCGAGCTATGGGTACATTGCCAAGTAACACAGAAGTCCCAAAAGCACATGGGAAAGAGCACGTCAAAGCTATAACTCTTAGAGATGGAAAGACACTAGGTGAACCCGTTTTCGGACCACAAACAAAATCTGAATTTGAAAAGATGTCCAAAAACAGAGATGTTACGTTAACACCTTCACCAACACCTACTCCATACTTAGGGTCCCATTTTTCAAAGACTGATCCACTTGTTAAACAAACCGAGGAAGTCCCTAGGAAGAAAACGTTTGAGGGTGGTAAAGACCACCCGATGTCTAGTTTTGTAACTCCACCGGGAGTCTCTGACTCCACAGGCATCAAGGATCCCTCCTGCTCAATGCAATCAAAGCAACCTGTCATTAAACCAGTTTCCCTCTATGTACCTTACCCTCAAAGGTTAAGGAATCAAAGAGAAGAACAACAGTTTAAGAAATTCCTAGACGTATTCAAGGAATTACACATTAACATCCCTTTGATTGACGCAATTGAACAAATGCCCAATTATGCCAAGTTTTTAAAAGACATTTTGAGCAAAAAGAAAAAGCTAAATGAATATGAAACTGTTGCTTTGACTGAGGGTTGTAATGCACTTGTCACCAACACATTACCACCTAAGTTGAAAGACCCGAGATGTTTCACTATCCCTTGTTCCATAGGTGGGAAGGAGATAGGAAAAGCTCTTTGTGACTTGGGGGTTAGCATTAATCTAATGCTTCTACCTGTTTTTAACACTCTAGGCATTGGACAAGTTAAACCTACCACTGTCACATTGATCTTAGCTGATAAGACTATTGCATATCCCACATGCAAGATAGAGGATGTCTTAGTACAGGTGGATAAATTCATTTTCCCAGCAGATTTCATTATCCTAGACTTTGAAGCTGACAAAGACATTCCTATCCTTTTAGGAAGACCATTTCTAGCCACTGGGAGGACTTTGATAGATGTGCAGAAAGGAGAGTTGACCATGAGGTTACAAGACCAAGAAATCACCTTTAATGTCTTTAACTCCTTAAAACATCCTGGTGATATTGAGAGATGTTCAACCATTAGTGTGATAGAATCAACCTGTCAAGAGGAGAGAATTAGAGAGGTGTGTGGATTGGAAAAAGAGAAAGATGAGGGTGATACCATAGAAACTGAGGATAACCTTGACAAAATTTCTGTGGAGGAAGAGAAAGTTGTCCCTATGCATGCTGCAGCATTTGAGCTGTTAGAAAGCACTGAGAAGAAACCTTTCACTCCATCTGTGATTTCACCACCTGACCTGGAGTTGAAACAACTCCCTTCTCATCTAAAATATGCTTTCTTAGGTGAGGAGAACAAGTTGCCAGTAATCATCTCTGCTTCCTTGGAAGTAGAGCAAGAGAAAAAACTGGTGGATATGTTGAAGTTACACACCAAGGCCATAGGGTGGACTATTGCTGACCTTAGGGGGATTAGTCCTACTATTTGTCAACATAAGATCATCCTAGAAGACAAAAACTTCACATCCAGAGAACCACAGAGGAGACTGAACCCTGTCATGAAAGAAGTAGTGAAAAAGGAGATTTTGAAATGGTTAGATGCCGGAATCATTTTCCCAATAGCCAGTAGCTCTTGGGTAAGCCCGGTTCAGTGTGTCCCAAAGAAGGGAGGGTTCACTGTCATTGCTAATGACAAGAATGAACTCATCCCTACACGAGTAGTCTCCGGATGGAGAATTTGCATGGACTACAGGAAGTTAAACAAGGCTACCCAAAAAGACCATTTTCCACTACCTTTCATGGACCAAATGTTGGATAGGCTGGCAGGAAAAGAATATTACTGTTTCTTGGATGGCTATTCAGGGTACAATCAAATAGCCATCTTGCCAGAAGACCAAGAAAAGACCACATTCACATGTCCCTATGGCACCTTTGCTTTCAAAAGAATGCCATTTGGACTATGTAATGCACCAGCCACATTTCAAAGATGCATGATGTCCATATTTTCTGATATGCTGGAAAAATCCATAGAAATCTTTATGGATGATTTTTCAGTATACGGCTCATCTTTTGATAATTGTTTGGAGAATCTAGAAAAAGGTCTTGAACGATGTGAAGAAACTGACTTGGTTCTTAACTGGGAAAAATGTCACTTCATGGTAACTGAAGGAATTGTCCTAGGCCATTTAATTTCAAAAAGAGGAGTTGAGGTAGACAAAGCTAAACTTGAAGTTATTGAAAAATTACCTGAACCAACCAATGTTAAGGGAATCAGAAGCTTTCTTGGCCATGCTGGCTTTTATAGACGATTCATCAAAGATTTTTCAAAAATCGCAAAACCTTTATGTTTATTATTGCAGCATGATCAAAAATTTGATTTTAGTGATGACTGCAGAAATGCATTTGTGACTTTAAAGAAAGCTTTGATAACTGCACCAGTGGTTGTTGCTCCAGATTGGGACAAACCTTTTGAGATCATGTGTGATGCCAGTGACTGGGCTGTAGGAGCAGTTCTAGGTCAAAGGAAAGATAAAATTTTTCATTCCATTTATTATGCAAGCAAAACCCTGAATGAGGCACAAACTAATTACACAACAACGGAAAAGGAATTATTAGCAGTGGTTTTCGCTTTTGAAAGATTTAGGTCTTATTTGATTGGGACTAAGGTCATTGTACATACCGATCACGCTGCCATCAAATACCTAATCTCAAAGAAAGATGCAAAACCATGACTAATAAGATGGGTTTTGCTATTGCAAGAATTTGACCTAGAAATTGTGGATAGGAAAGGCACTGAAAATCAGGTTGAAGATCATCTATCCAGAATAGAGAAACCTGTTGAACCTGAGGGAGAGATCACTGATACTTTCCCTGATGAGAAAATTCTGAGGGTACAAATAGAGATGCCTTGGTTTGCTGACATAGCAAACTATTTAGCTTGCGGCATCAAACCCTCAGATTACACTCCTCACATGTATAAGAAATTCTTTCATGATGTCAGACATTACTTATGGGATGAACCTTTCTTGTTTAAACTTGGCACAGATCAGATATTAAGAAGGTACATTCCAGAATCTGAAGTAGCTGCCATTTTGCAACAATGTCATCAAGCACCATATGGAGGACACTTCGAAGGACAAAGAACTGTAGCCAAAGTGCTTCAATCAGGATTCTTTTGGCCAACTCTATTCAAGGATTCCCATAACTTTACACAGAGGTGTAACGAGTGCCAAAGAAGTGGTTCCATTTCCCAGAGAAATGAAATGCCACTAAATGGGATCCTTGAAGTAGAGTTATTTGATGTTTGGGGAATTGATTTCATGGGACCATTCCCCTCGTCAAACAACTGTCAATATATTCTTGTGGCTGTAGATTATGTCTCAAAATGGGTGGAAGCAGTGGCATGTGCAGCAAATGATGCCAAGACTGTGGTGAAATTCCTCCACAAACAGATTTTCACAAGGTTTGGTACCCCGCGTGCACTAATTAGTGATGAGGGTACTCACGTTGTGAATAAAATGTTGAGTGGAGTTCTTGCTAAATATAACATTCACCACAGAATTGCCACCGCTTATCATCCACAAACAAATGGTTTAGCTGAACTCTGTAACCGAGAAATTAAGGGGATTCTGGAAAAAGTTGTAAAACCTTCCAGAAAAAGACTGGGCTTTGAAACTTGATGACGCTTTATGGGCATACCGTACCGCTTTTAAAACCCCGCTCGGTATGTCACCATATAAGCTCGTCTTTGGAAAAGCCTGTCATCTCCCCTTGGAACTTGAACACAAGGCTTATTGGGCAACTAAGGAGTTAAATATGTGTTTAACTGATGCTGGTAAAACAAGAAAGCTACAACTCTGTGAGATGGAGGAACATAGGAATCTGTCCTATGAGAATGCCAAAATTTACAAGGAGAAAACAAAGAAATGGCGTGATAAAAAAATCCGTCCCAAAGAGTTGAAAGCAGGCCAGAAATGTCTACTGTTTTACTCTAGACTGAAATTATTTCCAGGTAAACTTAAATCTCGATGGTCAGGGCCATTTCTGATACATAAGGTATACCCTTATGGAGCAGTGGATTTAGTTAACCCGACAGATAACAGTGTGTTCAAGGTTAATGGACAGAGAGTAAAGCTATACCATGAACCGATTGAGAACTCAGGCAACTATGCTGAGGATCTCAATACATCATCTTAAAAAGATTCAGAAAAGATGAAGACTATCTCTAAAAGTCTTATGTATTTGTATATAAATTCCCTTTTAAAATATATATATATATATATAGTAATTCTAATATTATGTTATAATATATTTTATTTTATTATTATTATTTTTTTTGTAGGAAGATTCAACAAATCAGGAGATCAAGTGGTTGATGAGAGCATGAGAAGATGGAGTAAATTAAATTGGGGAACAAGTAAAGTTGAGTGTAAAAAGAGATGCTTTACCATTCCTTCAAAACAAACAAAAGAAGCTCAAAACTTCCAGATCCTTCTACTCTCTATTGTTTGTTTAAGAAAAGTACAATAAGGGATAAAAACCTTTGGATAAACTTTTTGGGTGTACTTTTTCAAAGCAGATGATGATTTTCTGAGCAAATCTCTCATTTAATGGTTCCCAAGAAATCTAGTTTTTAAATCCTTCAAGTAATACCCACATCACTTGGAGATTTAAATAAACTAATGAGTATTATCCAAATTATGGTGTACAAATACCAACATGTTCCCTGATAGCTTTTCTCAAATACCACCTCACCATCAAAAGATTTTTAAGAAAACCACCTTGAAATTCTTAAACTCATCCAAAAACCCACCTTTTCAACTATCACTCTCTCTCATCTCAAAACATACGACTTCCCTCATACCACCACTCCACCATTCGCTTCCATCTTCCAGGTAACACCACCGGTGAAATCCATCGCCGGAAAAACATTCACCATCATGGGCAAAAAGAAGGTAGCCACCACCGTTGCTATTCCGGCCAATCGACCACCACCACGTCGGAGCCTTCGAAATCAGGCCAAAATCCAACCGACAAACACCACCCAAGAGCCGGAGTTCGTCGATCTTTGCGCTGAGGAGGCCTTAGAAGCCGCTGGTAATGCTTCTCCTCCTACCCTTCCCTTCGTTTCGCCGGCGATCTCCCCGGAGAGAAACCCTAGATCGACAAAAAGGGTTATGAAAGAAACCTCTTCTGCCGGAAAACGCAAAGCCGGCGGTGGCAACCATTCAGCCGCTGATGGCTCGCCATCCGACCAACCTGACGCCGGAGAGCAAACCGCCGCCGCTTATCCTTCTGCCGGTGACGCTCCTACTGCTGACGGCTCTTCATCTGCCGGAAAACCACACAACACCACCACCGTTGCTCCTTCTGCCGGCGGCACACCAACAGCCGGCGGCTGTTCTTTCTTCAGGAAACAAACCGCCACCACCACTACTTCCTCCACCGGCAGCCTGATCGTCGCTGAAATCCAAACCAGCTCCGGCGACGCTGCTGTTATGAAACAAAACACCACCACTGATGGTGGTGTTTCCATAGATGGTAGTGTTTCATTTGTTGGTGACATGTCTGTTGGGGGTACTGTTTCTGCCGGAAAACCGAAAAACACAGGTGGCGACCTTTCAGCCGACGATCACTCCTCTCCTCTCAACGATCACGCCGAAGCCGCCATTGTTATTCAGGGACCAAGTTTCACGCGAAACATGATCCGTGACCAAAGGGTTGTCACCACTTCTGTTAAGCAACTTCAGCCGGCACGTATTCGAAAGATCTTCATTCCGCCTTACTCTCAATGGGACCCGTTCAAATCCAGCGACGTCTTCATCGAGTCACCACCGCGACCGAACCCATTGGCGATCGTTCTTCATGGCACCGCAAACACCTTTACGGGACCACCGGGTTTCGACACCCCGCCTAGTCGGGAGGTACACTCTTCTCTCTTAGATAACGACACCGAGTTGTCGGGTTTGGTAAGATGTAATACGGCTGTCCCGATCACCTCTACGAAAGTGGGTGAAAACTTTTTCAAACCTCAAGACACCCACTTCGTACTTGAGGAAATTGTATCCCATCCAAAGCAAATCATTGATAAAGAGATTTTGATCTCTAAGGATGGAAGACCCGACAATTTTTCTGATGTGTTGTTAGATAATGAGGGTGTTGTCGAAACCAGTTTTACCGAACCGCACCCAACGGACAGCCGTGATTGTAACCGTCTTGATTGGGAAGATGATTCGGACGACGATAGGCCTATAGCCTTAGTCATGGCAAAGAAAAAAATTCAAAAGCCGCTTGTTAAAAAACGCGCCAAAGTGACTAAGGCTAAAGAGCTTCTTCCCGTTAAACGCACTAGGCGTGTCACCTTTGAGGAAAGGTCGGTTGGTAAGACTACTTTAGCACCGGGAGGGGTTGATTGTGAAACCGCAAGCACTTTCGAGGTAGGGGAAACTAGTCGGACCAAAAAGAAAAGAAAGCGGGGGGTTAAATATGTCACGCGTCCGGATATGCCTAACGGTGGGTTTAGCTCGATTGCGGCTTTGAAAAAATGGAACCGTGTTAAGACTCGGGTGGGTTTACAGGATAGGGGGTTTGATAAAAGGAGCATCCGTGAGTACCAATTCATTAAACAAGTAATTGATACTCACGGATTAAAAGAATTGTGCAAAGTGAACTCCTTTTATAACCTCACTTTGCTTCGTGAGTTTTTTTTGCCGAAGTCTTGGCAACCAAATCCCCAAAAAAACTTAAGATCCGAGGGGTAACTTTCTTGCTTAAGGGTACCACGTTTAACAACCACTTTGGTCTCTCACCTCCCCCAAAGACCGAATATACCCGACTACTCCGAAAAGCCACAACCGATGACTTAGCGGAAATCGCCGAGCTTTTCGGTCGCCCTGGAACAGATTGGTCACCACATGAAAACCATATGGCTCGCACTTTCCAATCCGCAAATCTCACCGCCGACGCCAACGTGTGGATGAACTTCATACGACACTCGATAGCACCAACGACACATGGCACTAACCTCACGGTCGAGAAGATGTTGCTTTTGTTTTGTTTAATGATAGGTCGTTCGGTGAATTTGGGACGGATTATGGTGAAAAGCATTCGAGAGTGCGCCGGTCGACCCAAAGGAAAGCTTTACTTCGCGGGCACACTCACAAACATGTTGACTATCGCGGGAGTTCCACAATATACGGACGATCTTCTCGTAAATGAACAACGAGAAACGTGGGTTCTCGATATGAAAGCCGTCACTCGCATGCGCGATCGGGGAGATCAGGGGATTGGAGCCGCCGAGATGATGAACATGGTGCACGAATTACTCGCACAAAACACCACCATCATGAACACCATCTTGAAGCAACAGAATGAGTGCCTCGACGAAATCATCGAGTTACAGAACGAGCTCTTGGGAGAGACGGCACCAAAGAAATCAAAGAAGAGTGTGACCATCGGAAAGTGGGTTATAGGGCAGAAAAATGGTGAGGAGGCTGCCAAAAAGCGAATGGCCAAAGAACTCAAGACGGAGAAGGCTCGGAACAAAGAACTAGCGGCCGAGTTGGCACTTTTGAAGGCAAAAATGGGTCCGGCAAATTCCGGACAGCCTACTTACCGCAAGTAGGACAGGTTTTGCGTGTTTCTTTCACTCCATATTCTTGTTTAATATATGTGCTAGTAGTTAACTTATTATGCTATGTCTTAGATATATTATTGTGCATATACATAATAGTAGTCTGCTGTTTAATTGCTTAACGGTTACAATTATATATAGTGATATTACTAAAGCTATACTTGCAATTACCTTGACAAATAATTTGGAACACAAGTATTTGGATTTAATTATGGGTCATCCTTGTTGTCATCAATGGAGTTAGAACCGTACCACCAGTTCAATGAGGACATCGAACATTTCTGTTTGAGGGTGGTGGGGTGTCTTTCGTGTCTTCCATACAACTCTCACAAACACCAAAAATACTCCATAGGAGTAGGTGTACCACAAATGTTCCATAGGAATAGGTATGTGCACAACATAGAAAGAATACAAAAAGCACTCAAATTTTAAAATTTTTCCATATGTTGTTGCATTGAGAGAAAAAGAAAATGGGATGGAAAGCATGTCAAAACAGAAGCCATAATCAAAAAGTCCATATTTGAGTCATTGCAATTGCAAAGCTAGCTTTTAATATAGTTATATATATATATAGTAAATATATAAGTGTCTAGTGAGAACTTGTAAATTAAAATATGCATGTTTAAGTTTTAATTGTCTTTTCTTATTTTTTTTATTGCTTGGGGACAAGCAAATATTTTGTTTGAGGGTGGTGATAAGCACTATTATTTAGTGTTTTTCACATCTTTATTTAAGTAGTTTTAAGGTCTTTATTATGTAAATAGCATATATTAGAATGTCTTAGTAGGATAAATATGTTTGTGTCATTATGGAGCAAGAATATGCGAAATACTTGTGGTTTGTTCGGAAAAAGGCTTATAAGGTTTTTTTTTTATTGGACAGATTCTGATGAGGAGATGCTGCAGCATGGGAAAGGCAGCAGCTGGGATGAAAGCGGACGGAAATAGAAGATTATTTGGGAACTTTTGGAAGAGAAGATGCAATTAGTAGATATTGGAAATGGATTGGTCTTTTTGGAAATTCTAGTTTCTTTGTCTACTAATTAACAATCTTTAAACTCTTTTATTATATTATGTAATAGGTTTAATTAGTTGCTTCCTAGATAAGCTTAGTTAAGTTTGGGTAGTTTACTCTTTTGGCCCCTCTCCATCCCTATATATATGGAGTGTTGGGTGTTGCTTTAGGATATCCCACAACTAAGAGATTAGTTGTTATTCTCCTACTCTCTATTTAATATTAGAAGTATTTTGGTTTCATCATCTTGTTCTTGAAGATTGAAGTTGGCTTTCATTTTAGTTCTTAATTATTGTCATCTAAATTGCTTCCTTTAAATTGTCATATTTCATCCATTGTTCTTACTTGTCATTGTTAGATTACCTCTTTTATTATTTTGCATCTTAATCTTGCTTTAAATTGTTGCTTTGTCACCAAGTTCCTCTAATTACTCTTATTATTTGTGATCATATTTACATTTTGTCAAGTAGATTAGTATTTATCTTTTAATCTCTTCTCTTTTATCCCAAATATTTCATCATGTATTCTTATATTTTGTTGCAAATAATTTCCATTATGAGTAACTAAATCCTTTTTGCTTGGGTGTGAGATAAAGGATGGGATTATAATCCATCATAAAGTGGTCATCTTTTGGGAGCAATTAGTCTTGTATTACTTATTCATGATTATTCATTTTATTTATACTACTTAATTATTTAATTAATACATGAAATATTAAGGTGTGATGGTCTTGGAGACAAGTCATAAAAATACACCTCAAATTGGATGATGTAAGAAGTATATTTGAGAAGATTGCTTTTTAACCATTGTTGTTGTCATACAATTTGATTATATTTCATGTATCGGTTATTAATTAATCTAGTAATTGAGGCGTCTTTAGAGATAAGGAACTAGTCACTTATATTCATGATATTATGGATTTGTTTCGAAAGAACTAATATTAAATAAAGAAATTTATTTAACCATAAGTTTTATAAAAATATCGTAACACTTATAGATGAAGTTTTGATGACATACAGAGATGTGGGAATCAAGAAATAAGCTATAAGAAATCGGTAAGAATCCGAGAGGATCCTTTTTTAAAACAAGTAATACTAACTTATCATTACCAAAAGCATGCTATGGTTTATCGATAGTATGAGACCACGGAAAATTGAGTTGTAATCCCATTTCGAGTCTTACACCCTTGCATCTTTTAAAAATTGTTCAAGTTCAAAACATCAAATCAAAGATATTTTCTCCAAATTCGCCATCTGAAATCTTACCTTTCAACACACTTTTAAGAATAACTTTTTAGTTCAATCCCTGAGAACGATATTCGGTTAAACTACCACTTTTATTACTTAAAAAGACGACATGGCTCCAATTTGTATACTTGCTCTTTGGTTCCATCTAGTTTAAAGGTTTCTTGCAAAAGAATTTTCTAATCAATACACATGAAGTAACTGTATCCGTTAACAGAACAGTCGAAGTGATGTCAATGAGACCATTTTGGTCTTCTTTTACCACTATCACTGGTCTCTAGCTCTGATTATTGAAAATAATTGATACTAGTGATCGGTTATAGTCATGAACACAAATTATGGGAGTTGATATTTGGACCCCCCTTACTCACATAAATATAGTGGATCCCACCACTGGGACTCACCTGTGCACTCACATCACTTACTCCCACTTCCATACAAGGGGGTCTAAATAGAATTCACCTAAATATATCCTAGATAAAGTAATTATGTGTCAATGGTTAATTGATAGGACAAGAGTAGAGGTCGGAGATATGTAATTTATATTCCATAGCCCCCTACTACGCTTCGGTTCTAACCATGGCGGACCTTATCCTATCCTTGGTTGATTCTTTAGAAAACACTTGGTCATAACAGCAACGACATCTCCAATGGGTAACGCCAAATCTTACATTAAATTTGTAAAAACTCTGGTGTCGGTGAATCAATGTACTGTATTTATTTTGGGATGGAGGGAAGTATGTTTTTTATGGGTAAAGATGCATGTATATTAAACTCTACTTTAAGTTCCTTTTGATTATTCATATTTGTGAAGGGTAGATTCACAAATATTGCAATATCTTGTTCATATTACATTTTCAATATCTAACTCACCATTTTCACATTTTCCATTAGTCAGGGATCTTCACATAAACGATTGTCATATTCTTTAAGACATAGATCAGGTTTGCATACATGTTACCACCCAGATCCCACCTACGGACAACATGGGCTCGTTGGTTTGGTTTAATAGACTCACAAGTACAGGTAAGAATTAGTGAAACAAACATAACCATACACTCATATGATGAAACTAACACATTGGTTTATACAAATTTCACTTTCATGTGGAAGGAGAATATACATATCTATATAATTGGTGTGTGTGTTTAGTGTGTTAGAACAACCAAATTGAGCTGCATCCTTTTAAATTTGGAAACTGGATTGATCTCTCTATACGTCGATATGTTGGAATAGCGTTGTTGTCAACGCCTAAAGCTTGCCGGAACTGTTGATTCCGTAAAATACTCTTTTCTTACATCCTCCACCGAGCAAAACCTTACCTTCAAACAGTTTAGATGCATGAAAAGCAAGTTGTTAGCAGATAAACTGGTCACAAGCTACGTGAAAATGTAAAATAACCTAAAAGGACATGTTGAAGAAAATACAAAAGGCAAAAAGTTAGAAAAACCCCAGGAGCTTATTGAAACGCAACTAGTAGTAGTTTTTAGAAAAAGCTAGCTTATGCTTAACCAAACAGGGCCTTTTCAATAAGCTCAAAAAATAAATCAGCTTATGGTTGCTAAACATGGACAAAGTGTTAAAGGCTGTCTGATGATTAAGTTGTA
>JARYMX010000584.1:0-10000 GCA_030169165.1 Centaurea solstitialis | reverse complement strand
CCAGTATAAACAACTCATGGGCCTCCTCCAAATCCCATCGAATATAAAAAGTTGCTGTCAAAAGTTTTTGGGTCTACACTTACAGAGCTCATACAAGTTTTATCCTGAACCCAGGTCAATTGGACCCTTTGCTAAACTTGGTAAACCAAATTATCCCCATTTTCGAGTGTCGTCGTGGAAAACCCCGTTCTGTACAGTGTAAAAAAATTTTGAATGATTCGCGATTACTTTAATAGTTTAAAAGCAAAAAAGAAGAAAAAAGAAATTGTGAAAGTGAAAACTGCAAAAGAAATATACGCGAGGTTTAAAGAAACCCGGGATTGGGAAAAGATTTAAAAGTATCCTTTTAAATTTGACGATGATTGCGTAAACATTGGCTTTCCCTGAGAATTGAAACGAGCCTATCCCACGAAAGCCTCAAACGAGAAAAAAGTCTAAGTGTTCAGAAAACAAAGACTTTAAACCAAAAAAAGGGGCAACAAAGTTGGAAAATTCTCGCAAGGGCAAACATCCCACCCAGCAAAGGATCAGTAAATTTAATCAAAATCCCGAAATTTTCAACTTTAAATTTTTTCAGGTACATCAAAAGAATCGTAGATTCCCCAACGAAAACTGAAGTCAACGACATGCCAAAAGTCTGGCAACTGATCAAAACAAAGCAAACCCCAAATGGTGCGAGTTTTTACGAAACATGGCCCCTAAAGCGGGACTGCATCCTTTGGGAAAAAAAATCGCATATTTAAAGTCCCAAAGGTATTTAAGGCATATTTAAGCAAATCAGCAACGAAAGACCCCCGTCGCCCGTTCCACAGAATGTAAACTGCATTAAGGGTTTATCGGAAGTTTGCAGAAACGTAAATCCGCACCAAAAGAAAAAAGCATGAGAGGGACCTGAAGGACATCCATTTTTGATGAAGACGATCGGCGACAGAAAATTTGTCCACAGCGACAACCCCTTTCGACCAATGACGACTTGAAGACCCACATTAAAACACATGGTACCTTTTATTCAGTTAACAATTGAAACTTCCTAACTAAAAGAATTCTTAATGATGGGGAAAGCTGGGCCCAACTTTAATCTTCGCAGAAACTCTTAATGTCAGGGGAATCGAACGATCTAGTATCGAAACGACGAACAACAACTTTGGTTGGATTCAGTGGTGAAAACAACAAACAAACGAAGTTTAACGTAATAACGTCAAACGACCTATATGCCATTCTCAAAAGACCTTGGATCCATGATATGAAAGCAGTGCCCTCAAGCATATCATCAGAAGATAAAATTTCCATCTCCCGGGGCGTTCAAGAGATCAAGAGCGAGAAAAAGAGCCTTGTGAATGTTACAAAAATCATGATGAAAGCAAAGTCCCAAGATGTCTGGGTAATTATGGAGCCAGGATAGAATGGGATCGTACGATGATTTCAATTAGAAGAGACCGTACTGATCACAAACACCCTGATCAAAAGGTTTTTCTAAGAAGAAACATATCCCCTTTAGAGGGTGTTTGGGATTGCTTTTTGAACCCCAAAAAAGTGTTTTTTGGTTAAAAGTGCTTATTGGCTTTTTGGGGTGATGGAAAAGGATTTTTTTTAAAAAAAATGTTTGGATTAGATTTTTTTATGTTAAAGTCAATAATTTAAAATAATTTTAAAAAATTTTTTGGGTTTAAAAAGTAAATTTATGTGAGAGGGAGAAGCCAAAAGTCAAAAGCCAAATCAAAAGCACCACTCTCCTGCATTTTCAAAATAGCTTTCCCTTTATACAAAAAGCACTTTTGAAAAGTGCTTCTTAAATAACCAAACATTATTTTTAATTTAAATGGCTTTTTGAAAACCCAATAAGTCAATAAGCACTTTTGAAACGCAATCCCAAACCCCCTTTAATATAATAAGCATAATATCTCTTTTGGGGGGAAACATATTATCTTATATGATCATACGTAAAACCAACAAAAACGCAAGCTGAAATAGCATTATGACAATTCAAGACGATACGCCCTGAGTAATACCCCATAAAAAAACAGGCCCAAGCATCTCTTAAGATCGTCACAAGGGGGCAAGATGGCATCTTCATAGGGGGGGACACGAAGATTTAAAAAACTACCAAACAACAAAGCAGAGTATGAAACATTGGTCGTTAAATTGGATATCTTTCAAATCGCACGCACGAAGCGATTCCTTAATGATAAACCGGGAAAAATGGGGGTTTTTCCCAAACCCAAAAGTTTCAAAAATGCTATCAACCATTGGAAAACTTTAAACCGACACATCGACAATTGAAGCTAAAGCAATTTGGTTCAAATGAATGAGGAAAGATAAAAAATTGGTCACTAGATATATGGAACTGTTAGACCTCAGGATTGTGAAGAGTCAGAAGTCTATGTTTACTTTCATTTCAGTATTTTTAATTTCCTTTCCTTTAAACATTTATTTTGGGGTTGTAATGCCCTTTTTAGAAGTCTTAAATTTCGGGGGCCAGTTATGTCCTTTGGAAATTTTCCCTCTCATTGCTATATATAGAATGAGAGGTTTAGGGTTTTTGTAAGAATGCAATATCATATTTGGTGTAATCTTTTTTGGTGCAAAAAACCCCCACATATACCTTTGAAGCATTCAAGATTTTAAAGTGTTTTATCATTTTATTGTTGGTTCTTTCCATCTCTTCTCCCCTATTGTTTTGGGCCCAACAATTGGTACCCGACCCGGGACCATAGTTGTTTCCTTGGGTTGATTCTATTTTAAGGGGTTTACAAAAGTGTGTTTCAAAGCTTTTTGGGGTTTTTTTAAACCAAAAAGCCCTTCAAAAGAAGTGGGTTTTTAAATCTTAAGTGATTTCCCTAGCTTTTATAAATGTTTTTACCCCAAAAAGGGGGTCTTAAAAACTTAATTTTTTAAGTGTTATTTTTTTGGGGTGTTTTTTAAAGATTTCGAAGCTTCTGTGCAGGTTTTTCCGGGAAACGGAAAACATGAACGATTTTCCCGTTCAAAATTTCCGAATCGGAATTTGTACTTTTCTCCGAATCGGAATTTGTGCCTTTTCCGAATCGGGTAATCGTTTTCCGGGAATCGGAAATTAGGCCTTTTGATTTTGGGGGTTTTTGGGCCTTGTTTCACCTTTTTTTCCCAACTGAAGTTTCCCTTTTTTCCCAAACCCAAACATTTTTGAATCGGAAAATCAGCTTTTCGAACCGATACCGTGAGCCAAATCCGATTCGGAAAAAATCAGTTTCTAGTCGGATTTCGCCTTTTCAAGCCAGAACTCTGCAAAATTGTTGCCGTTCAAAAAAAAAATTTTCCTCGAATCCGACCCTTAGGGATTTTCCAATTTTTTTTCAAAATTTAAGCTAAACTGTGTCCGGGCACTCAAGGGATCTGTTTTTTCCAAAAGTTTTTTTCAGCCAAGTGATTCAAACAAGGAGATCCTCTTTGGGGAGAACGAGAAAAGTCCCAAAGAAATTATCGGCATCGGATCCAAGTCTCGCCCTCCCGTTTTGGTGATGGGGGATACAGTAATGGAAGCGAAGAATGATTCATTTTCCCTTTACCTAATAGATGAGAACTGATGAAATCCAACGTGAAGGCCCACTCAGACCGACAGTCACCGTAGCCCAAGTTCCACGGGCAGACAACTGCCCTGAGCTACCCCGGGATATGTCGTATGAAAAACCCGTAATATGTATAACCCTGAACAGAAGCTCGTCAAAGCACGGGATGTCTGGCTCGAGATTGACAGCAGATGCAGGGTTTGGGGACACTGCCTTTGGGAAAACCAAAAGAAGAGCGCGCTGAACGCTTATGAAGGATTCAAAGCCCGGAAAACGAATCCCCAACCCAATCCTATCAACGACTGAACTGTTTGTCAACAATCGAGAAGGCTATGAGTTGAGAAGACCAAGTACGAAGTCAACGTAATGTTTATTTGAAGAATCTGACTCCGGAATGGCAAAATTTGGGCCATTAACATCCAAACTGAGCAGAAATCTGGGAGTTAATGGGTTTACCGATCTTTTCATATAAATTGGTTCAGCGGGAGAGTTCTTTAACCGTGGAAGATCAAAGAAGGCTTTTTAACCTCGGGCAACTGTCGCTGTGCCCTTTGGAGGACCGAACTCTACTCCCAATTCAATCCCACTCAGAAACAACAACGTACCTCCTCATTTTAAATAAAGAAGACTTCAACCAAGAGTTCAACCCGAACTTTGTCCCAGCATACAACATCCCGGATGATCCCGTGATCATTACTTATTTCTGGTGAAGAACTTTTTCAACGTGAATGAGTCCTTGCCCTAATCTCGCACAATGTGCAAAAGCTGAAGGGCAACCGTGGATCAACAGATCCCGGGATCCCGGATTTCCAGGGGGAACCCGGGATGGGGCAAGGAAAGGGGGGAAATTATCAGAGGGGATAGGGGCTCAGTTCAGCAACCCAAGAAGAGGAACTATCATCAAGGTGACATGTTTCAATCCATACCGATCAGGGAAGATTCCGCAGCGACAAGGAAGATATATAGAAGACCAATGGAGGTTCAAAGACAATTCCCGAAGAGACAACACTGTATTTGGACTTTCAAGGAGGTTCAGGTAATAAAGGAAACTGGAGAGGTTAGAATTCCGATTACAACTACCGGGGGAACACAGGGCAATACACGCCAGAGTCTGGTATTACAACTATCGTCAAGGGTATGAAAGCGGGTGTGGAGGCAGAATGATGGTGGAAGGCATGATCAAGGACCGGATTATGGATTTGAGCAAGATAGAACGACCGCTGGTCAGAGAGAGAATGGATCGCGGCAAAGGAAGCTACAACGGAGGTGATCAACGGGGAAGCAGCTCCAGACAAGCTCCGAGAGAAGATCAACCTATTCCAGCTGACCAAGGAGGTCAAAGGTCAAATCAACCCCCAATTCCCACAAACCCAAAAAACCCCCCCCGCTCCTCAACAAACTGCAAGTCCACACCACTTGCTACAAGTGTGGTAAGTTGGGACACTATGCCAAAGACTGCACAGTCAAATACAAGAATGCTGCCACTTTGAGAAAAAGGCTGCCTTGATGAGGAAGAAGGAGAAAGGGGTTGCCTTGCTTGTTGATAGAGGAAAATGGGTATGCGAGGAAGAGAGCTCGGATGAGATGACCACATGGTGAAGGGTTTGTGCTTGATGGCTGATTTCGAAGGACCGGAAACTGTTGGTGCTAGCACTTACCAAGACATCGATCCATCTGAGGTATCCACTATTCCGATATTACTGATACTCGTGGCAATGTTAGAAGCTAAAAATTTGTGACTTAGAGAGAAGTCCTCCAATCGGAAAGACTCTCGTCACGAAATTTAGAATCGACAGTGCCATTTATAAAAGCTCTCTCGAGGATTTGACTTAGACTATAATCGTGAGATACTTGAGACTGGCATTAGAGAGTCCAACCTGTCAAACAAACTTGTGTGTCTGCAAAAATCCCATGAGAACTTAACAGTGACCATGGAGAGCTCACAATCAAATTCCAGTTACTCTTCGAAGAAAGAACTAGATTGTTTTAAAAAATTCAAGAGCTTGAGGATAACAATTTCAAAAGAGGACAATCTGAACAGACTCTGAGTATTCTCACCCAGCATGCCAAAAAGAATCCTTTTTATAAAGCTAAACACGGCCTAGGACTATCTGAAAATCATGTTTTAGAAAAGGCACCTTCACATCTGTATAACTTTGAGGATATGGCCGCCTCCAAGCCCAAGCCTGCCCTTGTAGGAGGACATGTTACCGAGGAATAATGTTAGACAACTGTCACTTACACTGAAGAAATCAATGGTAAGACCATCACTAGAACCATCAGTCCGTCCAAAAACAGTACCTCAGGTAGTCCACCCTCGGAGTCCCGTTCCAAATCGACCTATCTTCGTCCCTGCTAGTGATCCGACCAACACCCAACCTACGTGGAAGGGATTAAGGCTAGAACCCCTCGTGTAGCTATGCCTCCCATCAACTAAACCGACCTAAACACTAGTTATGACACTAGGGAAATGGATTTATCAGAGGAGACCTTAGTTATCCCACCCGAAGATATTTCCGCAACTAAGAGTCCCGACCTAGTTAAGCTAGAAAAGGAGGTGTTTGAACTTAGACTGAAAGCCATGGACTTAGATGCCTGTCAACATCAGATTTTGAATCTTAGAGCGATTGTATCGGAAAAAGACACCTTGGTTCACACCCTGGAAAAGGACTTACTCGAGGCCAATGCCGAGAGAATCAGGCTTTCTTCAGAGTGTGAGACCACAACCTCTATCTTCACTAATTTCAAACCAAGGTTGCGGATCTTCAAGCGCGATACATTTTCCAAGATATTCACTTTGAAATAACAAAAGAACTTTATCATGATGAAAGGAAATGTATCGACAATCTTACCAACCATGGCGTGTCAATTTCCCTTTTGAGACGGAAAGTTATGGATTTTGAAAACTTTTACTCTTTGGATTTTGATGATGATATGACTTATCCTATTCTTAACCATAGCATGGCTAACCCAACAGCCCAAACTAGACCTGGATCCCAATGTTGCATATGATGTGAAAGTATTTTTAGAGAGAGGGTGATGATCCTTCTGGTTTGATTCCCAAGAAAAAGAAGTTAGTTTTGTTTTAAAACCTGAGAAGCCCTGCTAAGTCACAAGCTTCTGTTCTGAGAAAAGTAACCCAAGGGTGCAAAACGTGTTGGTACTGACAGGGAGAAGTCGTTAAGCCTCACACACCGCAAGGGACCAAAACAAGAAATGTCAACTCTAACATGCTTGTGCCTCAGTCAAACCCATCAAAGGTCTTGACTTTAATCGAGTAATTTTGACGTAGGTGAGACTTCTCGGGTAAAACCTAATCAACCTTTCAGTTCCACTGTGACAATTGACCATTTCCGGCCCTCAGGTTAGCAACTCGTAGAGCACTCTTGTAGCATAATATTTTAGTAAAATATTAATTCCTATAGCTATTTAGGAAGAACTAGGGTTGATTAATGCGAAAATTTTTTGGAGATAACTTAGAATTCCGAAAGATCGCCCGAAAAAGCTGTTTACTCCGTAAGTGCCCGAAAATCTTATATACTGCCGAACTGACTCAATTGAAACCCATATGTTAAAAACAAGTGACATCAATCTTCAGACTTTTTTTTTGTGTGTTGTAATTTGGATGTTCGAAGTTAAACTATCGTTGTTATGTAATATGTAGTACTGTACAATGAACTTTTAAATTAAATGATTGATGTTTATTTATCTCCTATCCAATGACATCTTAGCTGTCACCCCTTGCGTTTCCGCTTTAGCGGGGTGTTACATCCACTAAAACTAATTTTTCAAAATCGTCATCTGGAAAAGGTGGCAAATCCATTTCTGTTAAACCGTCCTCTAACTCACACAACCGTGCTTTGAATGCAGATGCGAGGAGGAATGAGGGTGGAAAGAATGTGAAGCCACCAAGAAAGGATCATCAGGAGAGAAACAACACTTTACAGTTTTCCCTAAGAACCCGTAGTCCTGGCCGTGCGGTTTAGGCTATGCTCCACCTAGTGTAGGATTTCTTTCGAATATGTCTGTAAACCGTAATCGCAACTTAAACGATGCTTTTGATACGTTTCGTAATGATATGTGCTTTATGTTTGATAATTTCTTGCGCTATGGTGTGACTAACTCTTTCAATGCTCCTCAATCTAATGTCAAATCTCAAAAAAGAAGGGGAAGAAAAAGAGGAATAGCTAAATCCTCTTCGTCAATGGAGCCCCCTACGCCTAAGGAAAAAATCCGAAAAGGGGACTAACCAACTGTTTCATCTATCTCTACCCAAAGGAACCCATTTGGCAATGGGTCCCTAAACAAGCTTAATCTGTCTTGCAGGTCAGTCATGTGGTACTTTGATTCTGGAGCTTATAGACACATGACTGGTCAGAGATCCTTCCTTTTCGACTATGTTGAAAGGTTTGAGGGATATATCAAAACCGCGGACAAGACACGGAAGCCGATGTTGGGTTATGGGAAAATCACGGACGGAAGGTACATCATCAAGGATGTAAGGTATGTCGAGGGATTGGGGTACAACATGTTCTGCTCCAGTCAGTTCTGTGACAATGGATACTGGGTGAAGCAATTTCAATACAGAAGCGATGTGAATGATGAAGACAACAATGTCGTACTCAGTGCACGGAGAAATGGCAATCTTTACTCCACCGTCTTCCGCTCAATCCCTCAGACACACCCCTCAGTTTGAAGCACTCTCTCATCCGAAGATGCAATATGTCTGCTCACTAAGGCGTCCAAGGAGGATAGTTGGTTATGGCACCGAAGGCTTTGCCATCAGAACTTTAAGGACATGAACAAGCTGGTTTCAAAAAGCCTGGTCAAGGGACTACCGGAGACTCGTCTTTCAAAGGATACGTTATGTCCTACATGTGAGCAAGGAAAGATGAAAAGAAGCTCGCACCCTCCGAGGATAGATACCAAACATTAAAAGTCCCCTTGATATGATACACATGGATCTGTGTGGACCAATGAGAGTTGAGAGCCTAGCAAGAAAGAAGTATATGTTAGTTCTCGTTGACGAATTCTCAAGGTTCACCTGGCTGGAATTTCTCCGAGCCAAATCTGATGCTGTCGATCGAATCATTGCCTTCATCAAGCGGATTCAAGTACTCTTGGGTTGCCGGGTGAAGGAGTTAAGAAGTGACAACGGAACCGAGTTTCACAATGCCAAGTTGCAAATCCTTTCTTGAAGATGTGGGAATTTCTCACAACCTCTCTGCTGTGCGCACTCCTCAGCAGAATGGAGTTGTAGAAAGAAAGAACCGGGCGTTAGTCGAAGAAGCTCGATCCATGATGGCTCATTCAGGCGTTCCTCAACAATTCTGGGCTGAAGCTGTCTCAACAGCATGCTCACACAAAATCGGACCTTCATCGTTAAGCGGACCGGGAAAACCGCCTACGAGATGGTCGAGCAAGCGTAAGCCAAACATCGTTTTCTTTAGAGTTTTTGGATGTAAATGCTATGTTTTAAATGACCGAGATGATTTGGGGAAAATTTGAACCTAAGTCTGATGAGTCTATCTTCATTGGATACTCACATAGCCCAAAGACTTATAGGGTTTTCAACAAACGGACCCGAACCATCTTGGAAAGCTCAAATGTTGACTTTTCTGAAACCGAAATATATTCTGATGCCAGTCCTAGTAATCTGAATGCCTTGTTACCTGAACTGTCCACCACACCCACCGAGCACAGATTCTACTACTAAACTCTTTTGCTTCAGACTTTATAAACCTCGCAATTACGATCTACCTACTCTCACGGTTCCGATTGTAGTACCTGCTCACGCTGGTTCAACCACAAATTCTGTGTCATCTGATGCCTTCGTCACTGAGCCAACTTCAAGCACTTCAAAAAACTCATGACACCATAGTCAGCGGTCTCTCCCCCTGAAGCTTCATCCGCTGCCTCACCGGAACCCGTCCCGAGAACAGACACCACACCCTGTTCTTGCACCAATACCGGAAGACGCTCCGCTACCTTCACCTAGCTCAGCTCAAAGAACCTATGCTCAGGGAGTGCGCGAGCCCGGTTAGAGGCAGCACCGCAGACTAATCTGGAAGAAGGATCATCCAGTGGGAACCAGGCAGAGGTCCTTGCAGTGCACGATGAGAACGACGCATCCAACAATCAACAAGCCTATTCACTCTTCCACACTAGAGAAAGTGGACTAGAGATCATCCCCCCTCCCAGATCACGGGAGTCCCTCACAACCTGTCAAGACACGATCTTCAAAGAATGTCGAAAACCTGATTTTATTCGGCGTGTTCTTAAGTGACTTTGAACCTTCGATGTTCACAAGCTCTTACTGATCCTGACTGGGTTTTAAACGGTGCAAGAAGAGCTAGCGGAATTCGAGAGAAACAAAGTATGGCGCTTGGTGACCAGACCGTGGGAAAGTCCCTAATCGGCCTGAAGTGGATATTCTGGAACAAGAAAGACGAGAA
>JARYMX010000583.1:0-16286 GCA_030169165.1 Centaurea solstitialis | reverse complement strand
TTTTGTTTTCGAAGTTAAAACTATCATGTCAAATAGTTATTTCAATCTATATTTTAGTTATATTGAAGATAATTTGTCGGTTCGAATGTGCTAGGATTCAATTTTATCTTTACTCTTTTAGATAACATAAAGGTAGTTTCTATTGTTAATTTTAAGGCTTGAATTATGAATTTGTGTTTCAACTAATGATGTTACCGCATGAGCCTCCCCTCTTTAGTCAAGATTGATTGGAAGGAGCCATGTCAAGAGTATAACCATTCATTTATGTAACTTTTTGTTTCCATGTATAACAAATGATTTACTCTAGACAAAAAGAGGCTCATTTGTGTACGAGTAGTGAAGATTACGGAGAGCCATGCTTTGTTGACCAATGCAAAACGTGGGAGTTGGAATGCAACTTGGACTATTCAACCTATATACAAAAATGTTAAAACATGTCAATAATATACTTAAACTACATTCAGATTGTAATATTCATGTTTATTATTTTATTACTCTTATATTATATTAGGTGTTGTTTGAATTAACTTGAAGGGAGCATGTAGAGGTTTTAAATTTAATGTGTTGATTTATAAAACTCTTAAATTCATGATAGAATTCATTTGGGTGGTGTAAATGCATCATTAAATCGTCTTATTTCGGTATTTTTAAATTAAAACTTATAAACCATATATTGAAATGGTAAAAGGCAAGAAAAAAGAGAAAAACCATCATTGGGTCTTATTTAGGTATTGTTAAATTAAAAGTTATAAACCATCAATGGTCATCTTATTTAGCAAGAGGAATCAAGTAGGTTGTGAAGAAGATCCATAGTCCAAGTATTTAGTTTTTCATTCAAACCCAAAGATTCCCACATACTAGAGTTTCAATGATACAAAAACACACCGCTCGGATCTTATATTCATATTTTTTTGACAATCACACAAACCTTTGATTTAAAAATGTCTCCAATTAGCAACATTGTGAAGAAAGCTTCTTGTGGCATTCATAATTTCATCCCATATATGGCACCTTTTCTCGACATAGGTGTGACAATTTCTATTTTGGGTTCTAGAGTTGCGATTGAATCGCTTTATGCTATAATCTTTCTTTACACTATTTGGGAACTGATTTTTCTTCAGTGAGATATGTCATTAATGTACGATATATTTGTTTTAATAATTGAATTCTTCCAAGTTCGATGGTTTGTTTGTTAACAACTCCATTGATATTTTTTAATTTTCTTAGTTTTTTTAAATATTGGTTTTTGTGAATGGATGGAGTATTAGTGTTGTGTCAGTTGTCTCACATTGATAGAAAACAGTAAATTGAAAATGAAAATGTGTATATAAAAAGTTTTTTTTAGGTGTTTGAAAACATCAAAGTTGATGGGTGTTTTTGAATGTTATAACCAAACCCAAATTTAATGATAAAATTTAATGTTAGGCAAGTGCAACAAACGATAGTGACAATATACATATTTTAACGAGTTACACTACACATGCTATCGCGCAACGCGCGGTTTTGCCACTAGTTATTATTATATCTTTGCCGATGGGAAGAAGGATAGTCTTCGGTTAAACGTAATACATGCAAAATTACAAAAACCACCTTCTTCATTACGAAATAAATATTTGCTGAAAGATAAAAGTGTAATTATCGAAGATTAAAATAATTAAAAGAATTTTGAAAATTCTTTTCAAGATTCCGGGTCAGCAAAGTTGCCACATTATACCTTGTGGTTATTGCTTTTATACACGGGATAATTTAAAAAAAAGTAATTCATATCAGAAAACTAATATTACAAATATGATTTGCTTAGTTTAAATTATTTACTATAACTTTTTTTATATTTAATAATATTATATCCAATAATTAATTTATTTTGAAAGTATTGACAATAGAATTATACTGATACAATTTATAAAAAAAAATGTCATTAGTTAATCCATAATTCTATATTTTTAATATGATAAGAGTGTAAAATGAAAACGTAAGAAAATGTGAAACATATTACTTCTTATATATTCTTAATATTAAATAATAAGATTAAAATAAAAAATATTTAATATGGGCTCATTTCGAATGTATTCTCCAGACGATTATAATGGTATAAATCGTAAAAAAAGAAAGGTAATTTTAATGCATTTATAATTTATAATATATGATTATTTGTGTTATATGATAAGCGTATAAAATTAAAAATTAAAAAGTAATAAATTAAAAGTAAAACATATATTATAAGGGTGTTAAGTGAGAAATTGAAGATTAAAAGCAAAATAAATAGCTAAAAAGTAGAGGATTGAACCGATAATGTAAATTGCGTCCAGGTTCATGTTTTGGCGGGAAAATGCAGAAATTGGATCATCAGAATATGACACGTGTCATGCTAGTTACTCTTTTATTATATATAGATATGGATCCCACATGTACTTGCAAATGAAAAATGGTAGGTGGATGTTAAGCCGATGAGTTCCCCTACCCGAGACACCCTCATTTGGCTTCAAACCTTAACAAGTGGTGAAAATATAATTTGCAACCCGACCATTTGTTGATTTTTAATTTTGAACTTTTTAAGTCTTTGTAAGTTCCGGCTAGGCCACTTCCAGATGTAGTGATATTTTTGATCAATTTAGTAAAGAAATTGATAGGAGGTGAATTCTAATGAACACAGAATAATGTTTCTAAAAACATAGATGGATGCAACAAAAATAAAAAATCTAATACCAATAATACTCACGGGTAAAATTAAAATGCAATTACCTAAACTATTGAGAAATGTTGATGGAAAACAACCTCAAATATAAAGAAAAGAAAATGCTACAAAGTGAATAAGGGCAATGACGATGACTGAGGACGGCCATGCAGTATATAATATTATATATATATATATAGTGGGAAGTTATTTTGCAAACCATAAAAAACGTGCAAACCGTGCAAACTCATGGTTGCACACGTAAATCAATGAAAAATCTTTTATAGAGTCGTTTAATATGATGAAAATGTTTCATATACTAAATTTTGTGATGAAATTGTTTCATATGAAGGTGTTTATTTACGTAGAAATGAAAAAGTTTCATAGAAACGATAAAAAAGTTTCATATGAATAAAAAACACCAACATATGAAACAATTTCCTTAAAATTTGATGTTTATGAAACAATTTCATCATATTAAACAACTCCATGAATCAATTTCACTGATTTTACGTGTGCAACCATGAGTTTGCACGGTTTGCACGTTTTTTATGGTTTGCAAAATAACTTCCCTCTATATATATATATATATATATATATATATATAAATGCTCATCCAATTACTTGTGTTGGCAAAAAGAACATATTCCTTGGAAACTCATCCAAACATGCATACCATGTTTCAACACAAACTACCATCACTAACGTCAAATGTACATGTACTTACAAATTTATCCGTCTTTTGAGAATCTCCATGGCCGCCTAAGTGTTAAAAGTCGGGTACGTGTACTTAATTCACTACCATGATCCACTTCCCAAATGACAAGATGCATTTTTCATAAACCTTACTCCAACAAAATTAACTTATAGAATCCTAAAAATATTTAAGTATTAGGATACATTATATAGTTTATTTAAATGTAAGGCTATTCGTTGGCAGCGGGTAGGGCACGACTTTTATCGGGTCCGAGGGGAACACCACCACGGGCGCAAGCGCGTAGAGGGTAGGGTAGATCGAGCCATCGGCTTCTCAAACCCGATCACTAAACCCCTCACCTCCTTTTTGTCTCTTCTTTTCTTTTTGTCTCTTTTTTAATTAATAATTTAATAAAATAAAATATGCAAGTAAGATTGAATTGGGTATGACACATGTATTAGGTAAGGGGAGGGAAAAAGAGGAGTATAATTGATGGCCTAAAATATTGAAAAAGTGTTAAGGATAAATTTATAAAACACTTTTTAGACATCTTAACAACTTGTTTAGAACATTTTAACACAAGGTATTATACTTTTTTTCTTTATAAAAAAATATCCTATAAAAATATTTACTCTTACGACCTAATTTCCCAAGTTGCCCCATCAATAACTAATATGACACTTGCATCCAAAACATTCTGATTTGTTTTGTTAGTATACTAAAAAAATATCACATAAACTTATAGTAATTGTTTTATAAACAAGGTTTAATTGTTTTGTCCTATAAACCCAATTTTCTGGTTGTCTGAATTCACGCACAATTAGAAATACTCTAATATTGTTGTTTTATGTTCGATATGAAAAACCATTTTGAATCTCTCTAAATAGCCTTAGTGGAGGGTTGAAGGTTCCAATATATAGAAGATCTGATAACATTTTATAAATAGACGGAAGCAATATTCTCATTAATTATCTCTCAAATTGTTAGTAAACATTGCATGTTTTTGTAATCTATATTATAAACCATGATTATAAATTTTGTGATGTTGACATTTTCAAGATTTACAAAGTTGGCTTTTAAACTATATACAAATGGGAGTTAGAAAGCAACAAGAAAATCTTAATTTGGCGATATATATATATATATATGTATATATAAATCCCCTTGATTACCATCATAGTTATTTACCTGCAAGTATCAACAATGGTGATCAAGATGCCATCTTCTAATGTTGCAGCAGATCATATGAGTTCCTCTGATTCCCTCTCCTTAACCGGCCTCGTATGCATTCAAGAGCAATACTCCAAATCCAAGCCACCTACAACAGGTCAACCTCCCGAACCACGCCTCCATAGAAAAAGCACAAAAGTTTCAGAAAACGACATAAATTTCGAGTTCAGTTACTCTGCACAATCGCCCGTTGCCGTTAACCTCCACAAGAAATCCCAATCGAAAGATCTGTTCGACTTGAAACTGAATCAGCTGCAGCCACAACAAGCATACGGAAATGTGACCATGAAAGACATTCTAGAGCCTAACCATAATAGAAGCCCGAAATCAACAAGTAAGAAGGCAATAGGAAACGGTATGCCAACAAAGAAAACGAAGACCCAAGCGAGCAACAATGGAGGGTTTGCTCACAAACTTGTGCAGTCTATCACAACCCCATGTAGAAGTTGCAGTGCAGTTGAACCATCTGTAGCTGTTAAAACAACAAACATGGTGCAAGATATTTAAAACTATATATCTCTCACACATTGTCATTAATTTTTGATCCATATAAAATTTAATCATTTATGATTGTCTTATTGTTAACTTTCTCAAATGTAGTGCTGAGGATCTTTACAAGTTTGTTAATTGCCAGAAATCATAATTAATTATATATTTGAAGTTTACATCTAAAACTTAACTCCTTAAATTAAACGCGGGTTCTACATATTCAAATGCTTAAGGAAATTAACATGTATTACGTTAGAAAATCATAATTGTATGTACAATGAAAGGAACAATGAATGCCCCATTAAAAGAAAATGATTACTGGAATTTATCAGCAATTAGTTAATTAGTGGGTTGTTTACCTTTTGAAGGATTTTAGTACAATTTTAATAGTTCTGTTTTCGATGCCCCTAGGTTCTTGAACAAGAGAGTTTGAAGTGGGTGTTTATTGGTTGTTGGTTTTATGTTTCTTGAACAAATCAGAGCTTGTTGGTTGTGTTTCTCCATCATCTAGCAGAGGGAGATCTAGGAAAATATTTTTGTGCTTACATCATTACATCCAATCAAAAAAAATTTGGCATCCTTAAGCAAAATTAGACTATGTCTAGGAAAAAAAATTGATCACATGAATACTCATTGGCAGCATTACATCCGTTAGTGATGTGCGGTCGCCTATAAACAATTAATATATAAAAATTAGTTGTTAAAAATAAACTTTAAGATTAATGAACACAACAAAAGAAATCAAAGAAACAATTGAAAACCTCATAACTCAATATATTTGCTCATTCATTTTATTGATAAACCAAAATAAACAACTTTATTTTTCTAAATCATATACATTGTTATGTAATTCCTTTGTCGGTTCATTATTTCATTGATTTATGTTGCGAGTACTGTATAGACAAATTCAGTTTAACCAAAAAGACGCTAATAAAATTTTGTATTCAAGTAAAATTTTATGGAAAATTCACCTATTTTATACATGTTAAATTTTATTCAAAAAAAACAATCAATGACAAACATTGAGACACATACATGTTTAATAATGATATTGTATTTATCATACACAGAATATTATCAATATTAGACTCAATTTGAAGCTATCAACGATATCTTTCTAACGGTATAATTTGTAAACGGAAAATACGTACTTTTTAGTATATTTTGGCTAAAAACTAATTAATTAACTAATATGACACGTGTATAAAATGAAAAATGAAAAAGGAAAGGATGCCATCTAGAATTGTGTTCCCAAAAAAGTAAAGGATCGAGCTTTTGTAATATAAGGACGGGTTAATTTCATGTATGGCCTTTAACAAGCCGAAAATATCATATTTACTAGATCTAATTTAAAAATATCATATATCTCCAACTTATCAAAATATTATATTTATCCAAATAACAATTTTTATCAATTTATAATTATTTTTAGTCAGATTTAATAATCAAGAGTAAACAACAAATTTTTTTTTTGAACGGAAACCCAGGCAATTTTATAAACGAAAAACAAGAAACAAAACAAGAATCCAAAGGTGACGGTTACAGTAAAAATCCGACACCAGACCAAACCACGCAACAATTAACCAAAAATTACAAAGCGAAACAGAAACATAATAACTACAAAAAAAGATGAACGCCAACTGCTGCCAAAACCAAAAACTCCACTCAGCCCGCCACCAAAACTCATCAACAGGAACCCGGCTCCACATCATAAGCAAATAGGCTTGTTCTTCCTCTTCTTCCAAGTAGCACGACTCTGGGCCACCTAAATAATGTCCTTAGCAAGCTGGATAGCAGGAATCTTCTCATGCGAGAAGAGCCGCTTGTTCCTCTCCCTCCAAATATGGTACACAGTCGCCGCTAACCCAAGCTTTTGGATAAGCAAAGTAGGAGTAGAAGTGAGATCCGAAAGTCCAGCAAGGATCATCTCCCAATCATTCGGTGCCAAGCTCCATTGGATCTGCCCTTTAACAATCTGCCATACCTGATTAGCAAACGAACATTCAAAGAACAAGTGTGAGATGGAATCCATACCAATTCCACAAAGGCTACACTTTAAGTCCGGAGGTTCATCCTTCCAAGTAGATATCCGATCTTGCGTAGGAAGCCTATTAAGTGACGCTAGCCATAGACAAAAAGAATGCTTAGGGATGTGACCCTTAAACCAAACTTTATTGGTCCATGAAATCGTAGCATGTAACCCGTCAAAGGAACGATAAGCTGCCTTAACCGAAAAAACAAGGCCGGAATTCACCTCCACATCCCAGCAAACCTGATCTTGTTGATCCACAATAGTCGGTGGATCCACAGAAGCAAGAACAGGACACCTATCAATCCACTCTAAAGGCCACTCACCATCAATCGCACTCAACAATTGAGAGACCGTAGATGAGGTAGTAAGGGCCGTAGCATGGAAGACCCTATAAGGTAGCAACTCCAAAAGCGAGCCACATCTTAGCCACTGATCATACCAAGCATTAGTAGTAGAGCCATCACCCACACGCATAGAGATAAAACGTTTCACCTCACCCCTTATGGCCATCATCTTCGCAAATAACCAAGACCATCGGACACTCTTCTTTGCAGACCATAAATGAGCACCACGAAAAACATAAGTCTTTATCCAATTAGCCCATAAACTACGCTGATTAGTAGCAAGAGCCCAGATGTTACGGCTAATGATAGCTCTATTCCACACGGACAATCTTTTAAACCCCAAACCACCACAATCTAAAGGTCGACAGACCAAGGCCCATGCCACCTTACATTTACCCTTAGAGGAGTCTCCTTGCGCCCACAAGAAATCACGGAAACATGCTTCAATGTCATGAATTACCACCGAGGGAAACACAAAAACTGCCATCCAATACAATTGGAAGGATTGAAGCACCGACATGATCAACTGTTTCCTACCTCCAAATGAGAGAAACTTGGATTTCCAATTCTGAATTCTTTCCTTAACTTTAGCAATAATACCACCATAATCCGAAGCTTTTAAAGCCACAGGAGAGAGTGGGACCCCTAAGTAACGGATAGGAAAGGATCCCTCACGAAAAGAGATACAATTCAGAATTGCAGTTTTCTCATTATCTGCCACATTACCAAAGAAAACATCGCTCTTCTGAAGATTAGGAGCCAATCCAGAACGAAGAGCAAAAAGATCCAGCGCTTTCTTTAGAATACTGACAGAAGCAACATCCCCATAGGTGAACACAAATAAGTCATCAGCAAAGCACAAATGAGTAAGCTGCAAATCCGAACAGCCATGATGGAACCCAAAATTTTCCGCCTCCGCGATGCATCTTTTGAACAGCATACCAAAACCCTCCATAACGATGGTGAAAAGATATGGAGAGAGAGGATCTCCTTGCCGAATTCCTCTTTCACCCTTAAAGAACCCCACAGATTCACCATTTAGACATAAAGAAAAGGAGGTAGTGGACACCATTTCTTTAATCCACTTTATAAGGACGGGATGAAAACCACAACCTTCCAACATGCCAAAGAGATAATCCCAGTTAACCATATCATATGCCTTTCGAAGATCAATCTTAAAAGCACACCGCCGTGGTCCTCTAGAGAGATGGTACCCAACAACAAGCTCATGCGCCATGAGGATGTTATCAGTAATCTTACGGCCAGGTATAAACGCTGACTGAGTATTACTAATCAAACCATCCAGGTAAGGCTTCATCCGTTCCACAATTACCTTAGCTATACATTTATAGAGAACTGAACAACAAGCAATTGGCCGAAAATCAGATACCGAGGTGGCATTAACTGATTTCGGTAAAAGACATATAAGTGTATGATTCAGTTCTTTCGCCAATCTGCCTCTATAAAAGAAATTTCATATAGCTAGCAGGATATCCGGTCCAGTTATCTCCCAAGTCGCTTTAAAGAATTTAGACGTAAAACCATCCGAACCTGGTGCTTTGTCATTACCAATCTGAAACATGGCATCTCTGATCTCCGAATCATCCAATGGCCGAATCATATGAAGTGCATCAACAAAAGGGACCGTGGATGTAAAGTAGTCCTGAGGCATTACCGGATCAAGACCATCATCCTTGGTTCCAATAATCTGCTTGAAATGCTCAATAAAGGCCACAACAACCTCTTTACCATACACAAAGTTTCCCTCAGAATTACACACCGAATGGATGTGATGAGAGTGTCTCTTCTCACGAACCACTTGATGAAAAAACTTTGTATTTGCATCCCCATCCGCCAACCATCGAACCTTAGCACGCTGTCTTGCCGCACTCATATCATTCCAACAAGCCTGCTGATAAGCCATACGATAACTCTCCAAGTCTTCTCGTAGATCAGTATTGGAAGGATCCAAATCAATAGCAAGTTGGACCGTATCCAGTTCATGTTTCAAAGCTAGTGTTTTTTTCGGATAGATTCCCATAAGAAGATCTCAATCTCCTTAAGGGCAATTTTAACCGTTTAAGCTTAGACGTAACCCGAAACATGAACGTCCCATCAATATGGCCACTCCAACCATCTTTGACAATATCCAGAAACTTCACATCATGCACCAGAAAATTATCAAACTTGAACCCAAAATTACATTTATGAAAGTTACCATTGAAGGTAATGACACCAGGAGAATGATCCGACAAGCCACGAGGCAAGAATCTAGCAGTAGCATCCTGAAAGCATGAAGTGAACTCCGTGTTGGTTAAAATTCTGTCTAGCTTCCTACGCAAACGGGCCTCTTCTCTCGGCTTTTGACACCAAGTGTGGTGGATACCCATATATCGGACATCAAAAAGTTCAACATCCTCCAAACAAGCCGCAAATTCCATCATATCAGCATTACGCCTAGACTGACCACCCAAGGCATCATGAGGAAATAGCAGGCAGTTAAAATCCCTGACCACTAGCCAAGGTTTATTCCCCATAAGAACTTTAAACTTACGTAACCCCGACCGTAACAACCGCCTATCAACACCACGATTTGCAGCATACACAAAAGATACAAAAAAACCATCCTGGGAATCCCGAAAACGGACCTCACAATGCATGTATTGAGCATGAGATTCCAAAACCATAAGGTCAACCACTGAAGCATCCCATGCAACAATAATACGGGTACCCAGTTCCGACTGTGCTTGATTAGAAATCCAAGCCCACATTTTGAATAAATTCTCACAAGTCGAATGTAATACCTCCCTTCGCAAATGAGATTCCAAGATAGCACAAACATGCAAACTATATGAACTAATAAAAGACCGTACCTCCACTTGCTTCTCCAAGGCATTCAAGCCTCGGATATTCCAAAACGCTAGATTAAACATGAGAACCAGGCTTGAGTTTCCCCCCGCCATCCACCACAAGCTTCTTCGACCCGGAGTCCTTTTTATTTTTCACACCATCATCACCTCGTTTACTCTCCACCACCCCAGCACCCGCAGCCAAGGCTGCAAATCTATTCGGGTTTTTAAGAATGCCTTTTAGTGGTGGTTTTTCCGGAGGTTTAGGTGGTTCTGGAATCGAAGCTGCCTTAGATACTTGCTCAACAACATTACTAACCGGACTATGCATGGAACTACTACTAGGTTCAACCATAGCCGGAGTAGGCACATGAACCTGTTGCACGGAACTAGGATTTCCATCCAGCTTGTCCACATTTGGAACTTCAGAAGCATCAACGATATCCACAGTAACCACATTGGTCCCATCAGCATCATTACCATTTAGATCCTCATTGGCCTTTTGAGAAGAAGAACCAGTTAATTCCACAGCCGGCTTATCAATTACTCCTCCATTTTCTCACTCAATTGTTCCTTCCTGCGCCACTCCTTACGGACCACCCTTGTGAATCCCTCAGAATCAACATTATTCTTCACTTGTTGTGGTACACGGCTAGCATTAGGACATGAAGAAAGCTTGTGACCAAACACCAAGCAAGTACTGCATTGGACGGGTTCCCAAAGGTATTCAACTCTAATCGTTACCGGAACATCACTGCCACCATCAAGACTTGGAACAACCACCTCCAGTTCTCGCTTTAACTCCCCCACAGCCTATGTGTCTATGAGAACTTTAGCAAAACCTGGTCTACCCCAAGACCTATCACACATGGATGCAGTACAGACATCCATTTGTTTAGGAACACCTAAAGCACTGGCAATTCTGCTAATGCCCTCCGTATTGAACGCAACAAGAGGAATGTTGTGCAGTTTAACCCACAACGGACAAGTAGTATGCAATGGTTTAGTTATACCCTTATTAGGTTCCCAAGGGAACACAAACAACGGAACTCTACGAATCATTAAAGGCCCAGAACCAATAACACTTTCACTTCCCCCTTTATCATTAAACTTGAAAAAGTAGAACCCATTAGAGTTCATCATCATATCAGAGAACCCAAATTTACCCCAAGCAACCTTCACATACCTTTGAACAATTGCAAACGGGAGACGCGGCCCGAGGAAATACCCATACAAAGTCGTATGGTACTCTTTCGCAGCTTTCTGAGCTAGCTCAAGTGGCAAATCAATCCTTGATTGAGTTTTGTCTTTCAAAGGAAAAAAATCCAGGGACATGGATTCCTTTTGCACCCCAACAGCCTCCGCAAAATTCAACTTACTAACCAGACCCTCTGGAATTTTAAGACGATCATCTAGATTAGGCTTAGACAACCGAGCAAAAACTGAAACACGATCATCCTTCGGATCTGCCATAAACGTAACACTAGCTAGACTACCAACAAGACTCAACCTTGAAACGCAAACAAGACACCCTACTACGGCCGCAACCGATATGAAGCAACGAAGGCTAAAAAGCGCTGAAGCTCCACCAAATTGCGACGGTGCAGAGCAAATGAATGAGCAACAAGATCAAATCTGTCAATAACCAGCTAAGATAACTAAATGGCAAGCAACAAGAAGAAAACAGGAAAGAAACCATAGCCGCATGCACATGCAGCGTATGGAAAACAAACCCTAAACGGGAAACCCTAATCGTAAAAAACCCTAGCCGCAAATAACGAGAACAACTATGGCCGCTAATGATTAACAGCCGACAACCTTAAACACCGCTAAAAGCCGACAAACAAAACGCTCCCAACGAAAACCCTAGAATTCGATCGAAACCCTAGATCGCAACAGGAAGCGTACGGTTCCCCTACAGCCGACAGCCGACAACCCTAACCCTAATTACTGCAGCAATTATTGCAGCAATCAATGGAAGTCAGATTGTAACCCTAATCGCCGACCTTAGCAGAAACGAAAAGAAAGCGATGAAACCCTAGCCGTCAAACTCCGACAAGAAGATGACAAAACAAATCAAACCAGCGAGCCACGACGAGATACGAAACCCTAGAACCACCGAATCACAATTCGATAATCTATCGATTACACCAGTTCACACGAAGCCTACGAGGACGAATCCGATGTAGGAAACACGCGATTCCCAATGACACGATAATCTATCAAATCACAACCAGCAACCTAGGGTTCGAGACAGATCCGTCACACACAAAACAACCAAAAAAACCTACGATCTAGATGAAATTGAAGGCGCAAATCTCTCTTAGAACATAACAAGAACAACCAATCGATCAAAAAACCCACCTGGAAGAAAGAATCACTTCGAATGAGAATCCTCATGAAGAAACCCTAATCGCCCACCCAGAGAGAGAAACGCCATATGATATTTATTCTTTGAGTAAACAACAAATTTGATCCATGAGGTTTACACAAAATAACAGGCGTATTGACCCCTACTTTAGAGTGGGCTCTATTTGCTAGGTCAGTGGAAGCAATGGTATCACCATATCAGTGACATATGTAGGATCTCTTTTGTTCTCACTCATGTCCATTTTTAAGTTGCCTTAGCTGTGACATGCTTCCATGTGCTCCCAAGTTACCTACCATGTTAGTTGTTTTACCAATATACTTGTTTATTTTTTGCAACCTATTTTCATGAGCACTATTCTTTGTAGTTATTTGCTCCCTGTGAAATACTTTGTATTGTAAAAGAACTGTAATTTGTTTAGGCATCTCATGCTATGAATAATAGATATGTTCCATGGGAATCCATTTACGTTGCTTTAATTTTCAATATGTTCTTCTTTTTAATACTTTTAGATGACATGTATTTTGGATATCCATTTTTTAACTTCAGTTCTACACCTCTACGCCAACCATTATGAAGCTTGGGAGATTACAAACAAATGCAATAATATTGTATAATGCCTGGCAATTTAAAGGCCCATACTTTCAATTATGGTTATGGATTGTTTAGGTAGCTCACAATCTCTTAATAGTTACTATCAACTATGACATAGTTTATTATCCATGTTTGACACTATGGGGTTGTTTACTAAATACTTACTTAAGTTGGTAGTTACCGATTCAATTACATTATTGAGGAAACATAAACATGACCAAAAACTTTACCCAGTGTGATGAAAGCAAAGATCGAGTCTTACCTGGCAAGTACTTACCGTGTAAATTATTGCATATGACACCATTTTGTTTGATAGACTACAATTTTACTCAAAAAAGTAAACTATAACGTCGAATCTTGCCAGTAAACGTTTACTTAAAACCGAATGTCTGCTGATAAAGTTATGGTGAAGTATAAGTATATTTCATATATCTTTTTTTTTGTTGCCTTTTCTGCCTTTTCCTACTTCTCCACTTCTATGGAACTTATTTTACATAATGTAGAAGTCTACTTTCTAACCTTATAGATGAGTCACTACACCAAATACCACTTAAGCAACAAAGGAAAAATGTTGCCTTAGAGTGGTTTATATGTTGCCTAAGCCTTAGGCAACATACCTATGTTGCCTAAGCAATGTTGTCTTATCAATGTCGCATAAGAATATAGGCAACATAGTCAAACGCCATATGTTGCGTAAGTTGACTTCTTAGGCAACACATAAAAGGTTATGTTGTCTAAGAAAAAAAACATGTGTTGCATCAAACAAACTCTCAAGCAACATTCAATTTAGACATATGTTGCCTAAGATATAATCTTAGGAAACATACTTTTTTTGCATATGTTGCCTTAATTACACTCAAGACAACTAAATCTATTTATATATGTTGTCTTTGAACCGTAATTAAAATAATATAATATTTTTCTTAGACAACAATTATATTGTTTATAGGTTGCCTAATACACAACAAAACAAAAGAGAATTAACGACGCCTTCTACCTTCGATAAAAGGTGAATCTATCGGTGAAAGATGGTCAAGCAAAAGTCATCAAGACTTGTATTGTTTATTTTAGCAAATTTCCTATCTATAAACAATATGTTAAAGAGTATCTATGAACAATAATCAATGTTATACATGAAGAAACTTAAAGAATAAGAATACATATTCGCTAAACAAGCGTATAGTTCCCACATGCAACCACTTATTCACCAACTCTAAATTTAACACCCATACAAATATGTATCCAACTCATCTTATTCTTTCCTATCCAAATGATGTTCCTTCTAATTCACCATGATCTTAAGCAAGACTCAGGCCTGTAAAATACCAAAAACAACATTGTTAGTTAAAAATGTAATTGTTTTTATTACTATAAAGAGCTAAAGCATCTATATATATACACACATTTATACAGACATGAAAATTCCAAACAATAACTCATAATATACATAAGAATCCATAACAAATATCATCAACAAAACAAAGATTACTTATTATCTTACAAAACTTACATTGCTAAGAATTGAAGACGTCACAACCGCATTGTTGGATTGATCGGGTATTTAGTAAAATATGTCTTGATCAATTTCAAAAGTCTAATAACCCACAACTAATTATTTGGAAAAAGAAGGCATTAAGAATGTTGGTTAAAAGACTAAACTCTATAACACCACAAAGGTGATAAAGAGAAACTATGTTCATGAAACAATACAAAATGATAATCTTAACCGACTTACCGACTTATCTACTGACCCAGTGATGCAACTGTCTTTTTGTGGCCAACTTCCTTGCAACAATTTACCTGTTTGTGTTTCAAAAAGCAACATTAATTTATAAATAACCAACAGCATCGACTAATTCGATTAACAGCAACATAATCGATTAAAAATCAACTACAAACGAGGAACACAATCGATTAACAGGTTACCAGATTCAATCGGATTTCGAGATTACCAGATTCGAGATGCTGTTGGTTTGGCTCGCGACGGCGGTGGTGTGGTGTTGTTGTCGGAGGAGTGCGACAATGTTAGTGTGGCTACATGAGAGCGGCGGTGGTGGCGATTTCTAGTGGTGGTCGATCTCTAGTAGTGGTCGATTTCTGATAATGGAAGCAAATAGACAATGGAGAAATGCAGAAAGGGGGGAGGCGATTAGGGTTTAAAAAAGACATGGGAAAATAAAAGGGGGGAAATGAATTTTGAGGAAATGAAAAGAGGGGGAACGTAAAATAGAAAAAAGAGGGAAGTGAAATTTGATGGAAATGAAAAGGGGGGGAAACGAAAATTAAAGAGGGAGGAGAAGTTTTAATGAAATTTTAGAAAAATATCTTAGGCAGATTTAAATATTTTATATAGTAGTAGCTTTTAATTAATAAACATATTACTTCAAATACTAACAAATAAATTATATATATATATATATGATAAAATATAAACCATTTTAAAAATACAAATCGTGTATATGAAACAACTTTATCAAAAAAAGATGCACCGGTCAATTCCGATGAGAAGTGTAGGTTGATACAAGAAGTAGTTGTTAACTGTTGGATTCATATTACGATAAGATGCATTGGATCAATTCCGATTAGAAGTTCTGGTTAATGCAAGAAATAGTTATTAATTGTTGGATGCATATTAAGATGAGATACACCGATATGAGATAAGATGTACAGAGATGAACCAGATCAATTCTCTTCTGAAGGGTAATTCATGGGACGACATGAGATTAAATAAGATCAAGAGTTTAGATCCATTTCTCACGCTTCTCATGGTTAACTCAGCTTCTCACACGATCTTTCCATCAGTTCAACATAGATAGGTGACAATTGATAAGTATATCTATGGTAGGTAGGTCACTAGTAGGTGACCAACGAGCCACGATCCAACAAGCAACGAACCAACGAGCCACGAAACAACCATCCAACAAGCCAAACGAACCAACAACTAGAAACCACCTGAACCACGAACCTTGAAGCAAACTTGAACCACGAACCAACACCAAATGCCTCAAC
>JARYMX010000582.1:0-16295 GCA_030169165.1 Centaurea solstitialis | reverse complement strand
TTTCAGTAGTCAAAGCCGCAATATTTGATTGGCCAAAATTCGCGACTACATGCAAGATCAAGGAGTAATTTCGTAACTGTTACAAACATGTTGAAAACGAATTATATATGAATCTGTGTAATTCATATATGAATATGAACTTTGTTCATATATAAAACTGTGTAAATCATATTTTAAATATTTTTAACTACTGATTCATATATCAACTATATGAACTATACATTCATATATGAACCTGTATATACACGTTCATATATGAACCTGTTTATACACGTTCATATATGACCCTGTGTAATTCACTAGCTATTTTTTAATTGGTTCATATATGAACAATACTTTCATACATGAACCTGTGTATTCATAAATACGTTTGTGGGTGCCAAATCAATCAAATCAAGAACACTTAATCAAGATGATGTATATGCTAAGTACAAGGATCTAGATAGATTGCATTCCATTGAAATGTGAGAGAAGCATAAAGGAAGGAAAGTACAAATGATGATTACTACTTCTATTTATACTAACTCTAATGGACTAGGCTTTTTAAAATTAGATGGGCCTAAACAATTGGGCCTTAAAAACAAATTACATAAATGACAACCAACTTTAGAGAAATTACAAATTGACACAACTAACAAATATTTCTAACAATTTCCCCCTTTGTGTCAATTTCTCCGCTTCTGATGACGACTTGATGATTTCTTCTTTGACGCTTCAGTCTCTTTGGGATTCTTTGATGATCCTTCTCTTCTTCGTGATGATGGTGGTGGCGGTCTCTCCTCAACTCTTTTGACTGGTCCCTCTATCTTCCGAAGACCATAATAAGATTCGAAGCGTCGTAGAATAATGTGATGTTCTAGCCGATGCTCGATGATCTGGAAAACCTCGTCTATCAGGATCGAGGGATTTATCCAGTGCTTGGTCTTCAACACCTCAAGCTCAAGCCTCTTCTTTTCGGTAGCCAACCCTTTGTTGATGATCTGGAGCGTCCCATCACTGTACTTGTGGACCTCATTGCATCGCATAAACTTCTTCTGTTCCTTCTGATTCTGGTACACTACCCCAAGGAGTTGATTTCTCGAGGACTTGGTAGAGAGGATAACGATCGATGTTTGGGAGGTCTTGGTTTGGCGGGGAGAGGTTGATCGTGTTCTGATGACTCTCTAACCCGATCTGAAAGTCATGAGTCTCTGAGTTCTTCCGGTTCCTCTCGATAAAGCGCTTAACAGCTTCTAGTCCTTTGAATTTCTTCTGAGGTCGGGTTGTAAGCGTCTTCAAGTCAGTGTATAATGTGTCTATGTCATCAATATGCACATTATCAAAGTCAGCTTCGGTGAATGTGAACTCTCCGTTTCTCTTTCGGATGACAGAAAAGACTGAGAACCATAAGCTCTGGAAGCATACGGATGAAACCTCACTGATTCGGATGATCGGGTTATCATAGAAGAACACATCTGCTTTGGGTTTGGCTTGAGTATCCATCCAATAGAGATACCTAGTCTGCTTTTCTGGCGGCAGATTGGTGATGTCGTAGTACTTCTCCAGAGGCAAGTTCTCCACCTTGTTAGTGAAGATGGATCTATGAATATCCTCAAGGTAACTGCCACGCCTTCTCTCTCAATCCCACTTGACTGATTTTAGCGGCTCCACATACTTTCTGCGATTTGAAAGTGCACCCTTCTCCCTGGTATAGATCACCTTGGGAGGTGATACTGATGGTTGTCTCCATTGACCATGAATCGATAGCTGAGGGCCATGAGTCACAGGGTTGTTCGGAGCATGACGAGGAGCTTTGACTGGTGGAGAGGGAGTGCGAGAAGGATCCTGAACTGGAGATGGAGTATGAGGCAGTACCCTTAGTTGAGGACCTCTATATGTAGGAGACGCCGTAAGAGGTAGAGGAGACCGACGTGGTGAAGGCGTATCATATGTAGGCAAATGATATGGAGACATAGGAGGTGAAGAAGAGTCAGAACTATACATCTCCATACCCGGAATCGACTGATGTGGAAGCGACTGATGTGGTACCAGAAGAGGAGAGTCAGAACTGTAGCTTTCCATGCATGACTCATAATCATCTGAAGGAACATCATCTGAAGCGGCTACGCGGACAGGGTGAGAGATTTCCGGGTTGCCACAAAAAACAATCTCTCGACCCTCCGCTGAATCTGCCGTCGGGTTCTGACCAGGATGAAAATGAGATACATCGGCACCGGTCCCCATATGAGTACCGGAAGGAGCGGCGCCGGAAGATGTGTCTGTCAGAACTGAAGAGCCAAGCCGAGCCTTCTTATGGATTTCCCCCTCACGGCGATCGGGGTCATCTCGGTCGTCGTGTCTGTGCTTTGGTGGCTCGGCTGATGCACGGCAAGAAGTCTCAAGGGCTCGGATCTGAGTCTGCATGTCTGAAATGGGGCCCTTGATCTCAGCTAAATCCTCCGTCTTAAGGGCATCAAGCTTCCCTTCGAGCCTCTGGATAGATAAGACTACCTCTTGAGAAGAGGAGGTATCCGGCTCGGGACGGCTCGCGGGAAGTGATGAATCAGTGAACCGCTTCAAGTTCCCCAGAAGATTGACCTCATGTTCAGAAAGATCACTCCTGGATAGTATAGATGCCATAAGAAGGTCCCGTAACTCATCGGTAGAGGAAACGGGAGCGGTGGATCTCGGAGGTGGGGATGGTGATCAGGGAGGTGGTGTTGGATCTCGTACAGGCTCAGTCACCTTCCCTTTGCCCTTTAACCGAGCTTCAAGTGCCGCAAACTGTGCATCAAACTCCTCACGGACAGCCTTTAGGGCGCTGTCCATCATCTCCCTGACAACACATGCCGGGTAAGTAATATCGGGCTCACATAGAGTACCCGTTTGCACAACCGCTGAATCAACGGTGTGGCCTACTTTCAAGGTTGGCGTGATGATAGCCGTGGTAGGTCTTCCCTCCGGTCCTCGTGAAATGCCCGTCGTGGACACCACTCTCGAGGTTCCGGTCACGTCACTAAGAATCGCAACAGGTGGAGTTGAGACTGCGTCATACAGACTGACAGTATGTGTACCTAAATGTGTATCGGGCACTAGACTCTGGTGCACATGAAGGAAAGGTGGGGATCGGGGCAGGGATCCTCTTGTTTCAATATCATTACCCTCCAAGTGAGGGCTTGATAGCCGTTATGCTTTATCCCGGGAATGAAACACCCACCTTTTGAGAGATGGATGAGTGGATAGGTGGGGCGTGCAATTGCACCTCTGGGTGGGAGGTGTCTTCTTCAATACCCGTACTAAACACATGTGTACGGGTAGCAGATGTGGCTGCCCAACGTCTACCTAAGGATAGGCGAGGGCCGGTTAAAACCTTTGGTCCAGACTCCCACTCATCATTTCTTTTACTTCCCTCGCTCAGCTCACTATCATAACTATCTTCGACTGTTTTGTCTCCCTCAAACCTTATTTCAACCTCACCGAAGTATTCAGACTCAGAATAATATTCCACCAAAGAAAAAGGTGTTCGGTTAGCCAGTAGAGTTGGACAAAAGCGAGAAGAGCCTGCTCCGGTCTGATCATCGTCACCGCCTAAGTTACCCCCGTCATCTCCCCCCGACTCCTCATCCTCACGCCCTTGGTCATCACCCCCAGATGAATGACCACTCTCATAACCCTCACTCTCTTGTCTAGGGGATTCCTCCGGGGTGCCAGCCTCCGGCTCTGGAGGTCCTGGTAGAGGAAGTGAGTCTAAGTATGCTCTCAGAATCGGTGAACGATGATCAAGTGCATCAAGTAATTCTTGGGGAATCTTCATAGGAACAATAAGTTGATGATCAGTGTTATCAACCAGTTTCAACATAGGCCAGGTAGGAAATAATGGAAGCCCCTTCCGTTGAACACTACAGTTCTTGTCTATGATATGAGAGATGATAAGTGCGAAGAATCGGGGATACGGAACGAAATTTCTGGCCTTTGATGTTGTCTTGTCTTTGATCACGGATGAAAACTCCTCCCAAAGAAAGTACTGATAGTCGGTGTCAGGGTTGTTGGTGGCACAACCAAGAAAGATTTGCTTTAGCTCTTTGCTGCATTGATCTGTTCCTTTGGTGCGAGAGGAAAGACACTTGTTGAGGATGGCGAATAGAGTGGACCAGGCACCGGCGATATGCTTGCGTTTGAACGCTCCAAGAGTAGGAAGTTCTTCCTCATATCCGAGAGTATAGATGGTCTCGAACATTTCTGCATCAGATAGATGATATGTCTCAGGGTTGTTAACAGGTACTTGGAGGATGCGACAGAATCGAGCTGGGGTGAGTTTGTACTTAAAGTCTTCGACCTTGCATCGGAAGTGCTCAGATTGGGAAGAGGTACCCATAACAAATTCCATGGAGTCATAGAATTGTTGTATGTAAACTTCCGGGATATCAACATGACGGGTGAGAAGTGGGGTAAGTGGGTGGTTTCGAAGGATTTCTATTATGATTGGGTGTGAGGTTTGGAAGTGATCAAGGTCAAGGTAGTGGTTATTTTGGGTGGAAGGAAGGTATTTCGCATAAGAAAAGAGGCTATCAGAGATTTTCTTTAGTTGAGGTGAAAGGGTATCGTAGGTGATGGGTTGGGGTTGAGTGACACGAGACTGACGGTGAGCTGACGAGCTTGGATTCACCATTGTACCTGAAAAATAAGAGGTTAGAGATGAGGTAAAGGCATTGTGAGAAATAAGACACACAACATTGAGATGTGTTATTGTGTACTAAATCATAAGATTTGGTAAAAAATAACACAACATATTGAGTGTGAATTAATTCTCAAGTTGTGAGAATTCAAAGACCACCAACAATCTTACCAACCCGAGACATGATGATGAACACTTAGACTATTCTGAATGAGGTGGTATCAGGGCATGGTAAAACAGGTAAACACTTAAGCAATGCGGACACACAGATACTCAAGTAATCATGTAATCAAGTCGACCCTGAGTCTCACATACATCCTTGAGAGCAGTGATGCACAAAAAAATATTCGTTAAGAGAAATAAGTTATAACGTGTACACGTGCACAAGATTCGAAAAGTGAATTGGTTACCAACAAGATGTGCACAAGTAGCAATTCGAAACCATTCTACTAAGCTCACAAATTAGAGCCAAACATAACAAGGGAAGAAATTTAGAACTATAAAGTGTAGAAGAGAAAAAAAATCTAAGTCTTATAACCAAATGAAAGAAAAGAAAGAGAAAAAAAACAAACATAAAAATAAGAGTTAATTACATATTTGGTCCCTGTGGTTTACACGAAATTACGATGGAGGTCCCTGAACCCTAATTTTCATGCCTACGGTCCTTGTGGTTTGCATTTCGTTATGATGGAGGTCCCTCGCCCTAACGTCTGTTAAAAACAGCCGTTAACTCGAGGGTATTTTGGTCTTTTTACCCTTTTTTGTCATTTTACCCTCTTTCTTTTATTTTCTATTAAAATTTAATCAACCACCACCACCATTACTAAACCACCCAACACCAACCAACCACCACCACCACCAACCAACACCAACCAACCACCCACCACCACCACCACCACCACCAACCAACCACCACCAACCAACCACCAACCAACCACCACCACCAATCCACCACCAACAACCATCAACTCCCACCACTACCAACAACCACCACCAACACCAACTGCCACCACCACCAACTGCCACCACCACCATTCAGAACCCTAAGCATAAATAGCGTATCTACATAAAACATTCAGAACTGAAATTAACCTTTATCCATCACAAAACAAACAAATTCAGTCAAATTCACAACAAAATCGAGATGAATCTCCATAAGAACTGAAATCAACACTAAAAAAAATCAAATTCACAACAAAATCAACAGATAATCACCACCCCAAAATCGAGTTGATTTCACCACTGAAATCCAGCGTGAAATCAAATCCCAAATGGATAATCGATTCGATTTGAACCACGACGCCGGATAATCGATTTCACCACTTGATTTCAACAGAAAATCGATTCGATTTGAACCACGACGCCGGATCTGTGACGCCACCACCACCCACCTGTTACTACTCGACGCCGCCACCACGCACCTGGAGGATCTGTGAAGACAAGTTGGAAAACGTTTGCAGATCTGAAAAGGTGGTGGCGGCTGTGCGGGATCTGAAACCGAAGGGATGGGGAGGCCAGATCTGGCCGGAGGGCTTCTGTAGATCGACGGAGGCGACGGGCTGCTGCAGATCGACGGCGGCGACGAGCTCCTGCAGCGCGACGGCGACGAGCTCCTGCAGCGCGACGGCGACGAGCTCCTGCAGCGCGACGGCGACGAGCTCCTGCAGCGCGACGGCGACGACGAGCTCCTACACGTCGACGGCGGCGGCAGGCTTCTGTAGCTCGACGGCGGCGGCAGGCTTCTGTAGCTCGACGACAGCGGTGGAGGTAGCCGGTGTTGAGGTAGCCGACGGTGGCGGTGACCGGCGGGCTGGCGGTGGAGGTGACCGGTGGCTGCTGATTTTTTTTAGGGTTTGGGGTGGTTTGGGGTTAAGGAAGAGGGAAGGGAAAGACATATATTTATAGCAGGGGCAATTTCGTCTTTTACCCCACTTTTAACAGCTCTTTTTAACAGAAGTTAGGGCAAGGGACTACGATAGTAACGAAATGCAAACCACAGGGACCGTAGGCATGAAAATTAGGGTTCAGGGACCTTCATCGTAATTTCGTGTAAACCACAGGGACCAAATATGTAATTAACTCTAAAAATAACAAACAAAAATAAATAAATAAAACAAAACAAAAAAAATAAAAAAAACAAACAAGGGGCTCGGTCAGAGACAGTAGGCGGGTCAGAAGAAAAAAAAACGGGTCAGATGGTTGGTCAGTGAAGCGGTCAGAGCAAAAAGGCTGAGTCAGAAGGCGGGTCAGCACTCGGTCAACACATCTGACCGAGCTGCTGACCGAGTCACAGGCTGAAGGAAGGCGCGTGGGAGGCGCGTCTAGGCGCGTCTGGGCACGTGATCGGCGCGTGGGCGCGCGTGAGAGGCGCGTGAAGCGCGTGAGTGGGCGTAGGAATGATGTTGACCAATGAGCGTGGGAAGGCGTGTTCAGCGTGGGAAGGCGTGAGATGTTGACCAATGAGCTGGTAAACGCGTTTTTGATGATAAAAGGCTTTCCTCTCCCCTTTTTCTTCTCAGATCTGATGAACAACCAACAAAACACAGCAACAACACAAAAAAAAAACGAGAAAGAAGACGAAGAAGGAAGAAAAAAAAATCGATGCACACAACCACGACTCCGGTCACTCACACCCCCACTACTTCTGGTCGCCGGCCATCGTCCGGTCCGGTCGACGTTCTCCGGTCCGGTCGAGGTAAGTTGACGAGTTGATCTCCGGTCAAAGTCCATAACAGTCTCCGGAATGATTCTCGGGTCCGGTCGCCGGCCAACTTCCGGTCCGGTCGACGATGGTGGTCCGGTTCGGTGTAAACACTTAATCATACAAACACGTTTTCCGGTCTAGATGAAAGCTACGGTTCGGTTGCCGATGAGAACTTCAGTCCGGTCGACATTCTCCGGTCCGGTCGAGTGGTTTAGAACGAAGAGGTTCGGTTGCGGTTCGAGCTCCGGTCCGGTTCCGGTGACATCCGGTTCCGGCGACATCCGGTTCCGGCGAGGTCTCCGGTCCGGTTCCGACGACAATGATTTTGGTTTCTATAAAAACTTAGGAGGGACACTTTTTAAAAGATCCGGTTCCGGCGACTTTCTCTGGTCCGGTCGCCGGAAAAACATCCGGTCCGGTCGCCGGATTTTTCTCCGGTCAAGAGGTCTTGGACAATGGATGAAGGACACAAAAATAAAGTAAAATAAAATAAAATAAAACAAAATAAAATGGAGGAAAAAATAAAAATAAAAAGGGGATAAAAAAACAGCTAACAAACTCACAAACACCAAACCACACTAAAACAAACATTTTTAAGGATCAAAAAGTGCATTTTCTTGATTTCCTTAAAAGATCCATATGATACCTTCAAGAACTTATCAATGGTGGAAACATCTCATAATTCAAAACCTCACCAAATGACAAGCAATTTATATGAAATGGAAGCTCCAAACACGATTTACACACTTAATAAACACACTTAGCTCAAACAACCAACCCAAAACCCTCAAAATCCAAAAAATTTGAGTTTGGGGTTTTTGATATACCCTTGAAAAATTTTCAAAGAAAAGGGTTTCAAAATCTAATCTAGATGAGAATGAAAGATCCAATAAGATGACTAACTAGATGGAGAAAGATGGATCTTAGTTTGATACACAATGAATGGTGAAACCTTTGTGGCTTGAAAGATCTGATGGGGGAAAAAAATTTGGGGAAAACTTTTTAAGAAGATGAAGTTAGAGAAAAGAAAGAGTAGGAAAAAGACAAAAACTAGGTATATAAAATCTGATTTTTTTTTTTTTGAGATTAAGATAAAATAAGAAATTAAGGCTAATATATAACAAAAAACTATTATATATATAAAGGGGAAAATAAAACTTACCTGGGGTGCTTACCTGTTCCCCCTCAGATCAGGCGGAGGTAGACAACGTTCCCCCTCGGAACAAGCATGGGGAGGGAACGTTCCCCCTTGACACATGCACACTCAAGATCGAGACTTAGTAATGCAATCAGGTATATAAAAGTACAAAAACTCTAAAAGAAAAACCTAATCTGTCAATCACTTAGTCCAAGACAACGATGACACAGTGGTCAAAAACATTGGTCTGAACACTGAGTCATGGTTCTGAAGGACTGGGTATTTGATAGATGATCACTCTTGAGGATCATACATACCAAGCTTAGAGATTAGGAAATTAAACCGTTTCTCATCCAAAGGCTTGGTGAAAAGATCCACAAGTTGATACTCGGTGTTTACAAAGTAAAGTTCAATTGTACCTCTCTCCACATGGTCCTTGATGAAGTGATACCTTATATCAATATGCTTAGTGCGAGTGTGTTGGACTGGGTTGCATGTGATGGCGATGGCACTTTTGGAGTCGTAGTAGATGGGTATATGGTTGAAATTGTAGCCATAATCTCGGAGCTGGGTCCGCATCCACAACACTTGGGAACAACAGCTGGCAGCAGCGACATACTCCGCCTCGGTTGTGGACGTGGAAACACAATGTTGTTTCTTTGAACCCCGGCTGACTAGCTTATGACCCAAGAACTGGACATGACCTGAAGTACTTTTCCGGTCCAGTTGACAACCTCCATGATCCGCATCCGAAAATGCGACGAGCTCAAATCCAGACTCCTTTGGGTACCACAACCCACGGTTGGGTGTGCCTTTCAGGTACCGGAGGATGCGTTTGACTGCCATCATGTGTGATTCCTTTGGGTTTTCCTGAAAACGAGCACAAAAACAAGTAGCGAACATAATATCTGGCCTACTAGCAGTCTGATATAACAAAGAACCAATGATGGCTCTATAAGTCTTTTGATCAACAGGCTTCCCTTTTGGGTCAGCCCCGATCAAAGTGCCCGAGGCCATGGGAGTTTTAGCAACGGAAGAAGTGTCCATGTGAAAACGTTTTAAAAGATCACCGATGTATTTCGATTGATTAATCAAAATGCCATCAGGTTTTTGTAGAACTTGAAGTCCCAAAAAGAAGGACAACTCTCGGAGCATACTCATCTCAAACCTGGTGGTCATGAGATCACTGAACCAAGTGCACATATCTGAATTAGTAGAACCAAATATGATATCATCAACATAGATTTGAACTAATAAGATATCATTACCTTCGGTTTTGATGAAAAGAGTAGGATCGATTTTACCTTTGTAGAAACCATTATCTAGTAGCGCATTGGAGAGATGATCATACCAGGCACGGGGAGCTTGCTTCAACCCGTAGAGGGCCTTGTCTAAGGTGTAGACATGATCAGGCTTGGTACGATCAACAAAGCCTTCAGGTTGAGAGACATAAACATCTTCTTTCAGTTCGCCGTTGAGAAAGGCAGTTTTCACGTCCATTTGGTAGACAGTGAAGTTCTTGTGAGCGGCATAGGCTAAGAAGATCCGAATGGATTCAATTCTGGCTATTGGTGCGAATGTCTCATCATAATCAATTCTCGCTTGTTGCTTGAATCCCTTGGCTACTAGACGAGCTTTGTTTCTGGTTACAATCCCATCTTCATCCTTTTTGTTCTTGAATATCCACTTGAGATCGATGATTGTCTTGTTCTTTGGTCTAGGTACCAGTCTCCAGACACCCAGGCGTTCAAATTGATTCAACTCCTCTTGCATGGCGGTCACCCAGTCAGAGATATAGAGGGCTTCCGTCACGTTCGAGGGTTCATGTCTTGATAGGAAGGCTGCAAATAAGCACTCATTTTGAGTTGTAGACCTTGTCTTGACTGGGACGTGCTGCCAATCACTTGATGGAGTGGATGAGCTCGGGTCCACTTGGTTGTATAGGGTAAGGATGGAGGGGGTAAAGGTTCTATCCTCATATCGATATAGAACTCGGGTTCACGTCTGGTCGTTGCTAGAGTGGTAACAGTAGCCGGCACTTGAGATTGTACCACAATGGGACCAGGAGCTGCTGGTGTGTCTGTAGAGACATGTGAGGGACCATCAGCTTGTGGAGCAGGTTGAGTAGTGCTTGTACAGGGACCTGCCACTTGTGGTGCAGGTTGAGCGGTGCTTATACCGGGACCTGCCACTTGTGGAGCAGGTTGAGCGGGGCTTGTACTGGGACCTGCCACTTGTGGTGCAGGTGTAGGAATGCCTTGATGTTGACTTGTAGTAGGCATTGTGGAGGAAGCACCACTCTGAGGACTTGGAACATTCACCACCGGAGCCTGTTGCTGGAAGGTGTGGGAAGGTTCCCTCTCAGCAGATGCAGGAGATACTCTAGAACTTGGTGATGTTGTTGCAGACGATGATGATGAATTGCCTTGAAGGATGGATGCTGAAATGTCAGTGGTAGAGACCATGACACGAGGTGGTGGTTGTACAACTGCAGGAATAGGAAGAGCAACATTAGCAGGTGCAGGCAAATCTTTATAAAAGAATTCAAACAATTCATCCAAATCACAAGTATTAGAGTTAGAAGAAGATGGTTTGTTTGCCGGTGAAGAAGAAGTCATGGGATTGCCATGAAGTTGATCAGAAGTCAGAACACCAGAGATTCCTGGTGTAACTAGAGCTGGGGAAGTGTCTTCTTCAATGCCTTCTTCAAAATCCACATTTGTGCTCTCAACCACACATCTTGTTTTCTTGTTGTAGACACGGTAGGACGGAGAGTCCTTGGCATACCCAATGAAAACACCCTCATCACCCTTTGGACTGAACTTGTCGAGTTGTCTTTATCATTTTTCACGTAGCATTCACAGCCAAAAACTCTGAGGAATTTGATGCTGGGAGGTCGATTGTACACCAATTCATACGGAGTCTTCATGAACCTTTTGGTAATGAGAGACCGGTTTTGGGTGAAACAGGCAGACGCAACGGCTTCAGCCTAGAAGTGTAGCGGAAGCTTGGAGAATGTCAACATGGTGCGTGCAGCTTCCACTAGGGTACGGTTCTTTCTCTCAACAACACCATTTTGTTGAGGTGTTCTGGCAGCCGAAAAGGTGTGAGTGATGCCGACAGAATCAAGAAACGAGTCAAGCTTGCGATTCTTGAATTCAGTGCCGTTGTCGGTGCGAATCACTTGAACAGGAAGTTGTAGTCTGACCTGCACATTTCTGATGAAAGAAATGATGATGTCTGAAGCACCATCCTTACTTCTGAGAAAGTTCACCCATGTATACCTTGAGAAGTCATCCACAATTACCAGTACATACTTCCTTCCGTTAATACTTTGTACACGCATTGGTCCGCACAAGTCCATATGGAGGAGCTGAAGTGGTTTGGAGGTGTTGTGTTCCACTTTCAGCTTATGCGAAGATTTCTTGATCTTCCCCATCTCACATGCTGAGCACAACTGTTCTTTGGTGAACCTCAAGGAGGGGAGACCAGTCACCAATCCTGCCTTAGCTAGTTGATTAATTGTAGCATAATTCAGGTGAGATAGTCTCCGGTGCCACAACATGTTCTGATTGAAAGTTGCTTTAGAAAGAAGACATATACAGAAAGGGCGTTGTTTCTGGAAATTGACCGTGTAGAGATTTGACCTGCGAGTACCCTCAATGAGTTCCTGTCCCTCATATATCCTGACACAACATCTTGTCTCTCGAAAGTTAACTTCAAGGCCTTTATCACAGAATTTTCCAATGCTAAGCAGGTTGTGACTCAAGCCCTCCACATAGGCTACTTTATTGATGGTGATTTTATGATGAAGGATATCACCATATCCCATTATTGGTGCTGAAAGCTTATTCCTAAACCGAAAATTCCCGCCATATTTTTGTTTGAAGTTAGCGAGAAGTTCCTTCCTTCCGGTCATGTGCTTGGAACACCCTGAATCCATGTACCACACATGACCGTCCTACAAAATCACGTAGAAACATTTTTAGGTACCCATTTGGGAATGGGTCCTTTCTGATTAGGATTAGCAGGTTTGGATACAGGTTCTTGTTTGCCCTTAGATGGAAATTTTTGTTTGGGTTTTGGATTTGGTTTCTTGTTATGAGTATGATGATAACCACGATTGTAGAATCCATGATAGTTAGGAACAAAGTAATCATTCACGAAAGCATTTGCACAGTACCCAAATCTAAATTGATTTTGACAACGAAAATTGCTATGACATCCATAAACAATATGTTCACATTCATAACATTGAAATGGAGTTCGTGGTACATGCCTATTAGTTCTATGATATACAAAATTGGAAAAATTGTTTTGCATAAAACTAGGCTTATGTGCAAATGGCTTCGGACGACTGCGTTCTTTTCATCCACTCTCCTTGTTCTTACGCCTACCATTTCTCATATTTTGATCTGTCACATTTTGAAAACCACGGTTAGTACCTTTGACATTTGGAGAATGAGTATGTGAGGTGTTTTTCTTCGGAGTGAAGTTGTGTGAGTGTTCCTTTGGTTTGGTAGCATTCTTTCGTTTTCGAAAACGTCTGTTTTTCTTAGGAACATTCACATTGGTACGAGATGAACTCGCAACTTCAGACTCAGGGGTGACCAATTTGTTCTTCCCTTTGTCTTTCCGGGATAGTTTAGGAGGAGCCATGTTTCCTGGTTTAGACTGGCCTGATGATCTACCATTCTCACCACCCCTATTGGTACAATCATCCGATACAATTTCAGAAATTTATACCGTTGATTTAGGTTCTATATAAGTTAAGTCTTCCATGTATGAAATGGTGGTGCAGATTGGAGACCTTAGTACCATGGATTGAGAGTTTTAGGTATAGGTATTTGAAGGTTTGAAATCTAATGCATTCACATTCCATGTATGGTTATGATGACGTGAGTTATCACGAGTTACAAAGGTGGATTGACATGCTTTTGGTGTGCTTTTGGATTTGAGGGCTTCCTCCAATTCATTGATTTACTCAAGAATAGGTCCTTTTCCCTAAGGCTCATGCGCCTCTCATCCTTTAGCTCAGCCTCAAGTTTAGCAATCCTTTTTTCATAAAAGGTTTTGTTATCTTTGTAAACTTTTTCAAGGATTGGAACTTCCTGATTCATCTCAGCCTCAGTATAGCTAGGCGTATAATCCTTAGACAAAGGAATCTCACGCGTTGCGTAACTGGCATTGAGAGATGAATAGTTAAAGGGAAATGATTGTTTGTTTTTTCTAGCTTTTTCCTGCTTCTCAATTTCCTTCAATTGTTCAGGATCATCAGACTCTTTCATGAAAATGATTTTGTATCCAAGACTCATGTACCTAAGATCATACAAGTTAGGGGTCTTGGATATGGCACGCTTAAGGTAGCATGGACTTTTATATCCAATGCCTTCCTTTGGATTGTAATAATTGAACTCTTTGGGTTGATTCATGTGAATGGTTTGATCAGTCTGGCCTCTCTTTAAAAATTTGTCCTCCATATCTTTGATTTTTGCAAACAAGTTAATTCTTTGAGCAAAAATAAATTCATACTTCTTTACATTCTCACTACTCACTCTTTCAGCCTCATGTAGTCTCTTTTGTAAATCAGTGATATTAGCATTTAAGCTTGTGACTTTATCTTCAAGAGTTTCGTTTGCTAGGGTGAGCATGTTAACTTTGTCTTTTGAATAGGCTAATTCTATGTTGAATTTCACAACTAAGGCATGTTCACTAGCTAATTTGGATTCAGCAATTGTGGTTTGTTTATTAGCTTGTTTAATCTTATTTTCATACTCAGAAACCTTTTGTGCAAGACCTTTTACTTGATTTTCAAGTTCAATGTATGGGTCAGGGAGTACCTCAGAAGATGAATCAGAATGGTCTGAGTTGACATCATTGTAGTCACGATCATCATCCTCGGAATACTCTTCATCCACATCTGCCATCAAGCATAGTTGATCTTTTCGTTCATCACTATCCACATTCCATGCGTCATCTTGAGCTAGCATGCAGACAAGACCTCTTTCTTCATCATCACTTGACATTTTCAGCCAGGCTTCATCTTCAGCAAGCAGTGCTAATCCATCATCTTCCTTTTTCGCCAAGCTCATTTTGTTCTTGTAGTAGTCGTACTTGGAGACATGGTTGATGCAATTCTTAGCGAAGTGCCCAGGCTTCCCACACTTGAAGCATGTTGGACTCCCATCCTTCTTGGGCTCTTTGCCTTTGTCATCTGTCTTTGCTTTCTCTTCCGGCTTGTGGTAGACAGCTCTACTGCCTTGTTCAAGTCTCCTTGGCTCTTGATCAAACCTTTTAGGTTCGTCATACCTCTTTTCACTGTCATCATATCTTCTCTCTTGATCATCATAACGTCGATCTTGGTACCTCCTCTCATCATATCTACGCTCCCTAGGTTCTTCATACCTCCTAGTGTCAAATTCAGCTGGCCTTTCGTACCTTCTCACTTCACCTCTTGGTTTAGTTTCATACCTTTTACCGCTGTAGTACCTATGATTGTTGGAAGACATAGGTTTCCTCAAGTTCCTTTTTGACAAGGTCCTTGTGATTAGCGCAAGAGCCTTCTTCATGTCATTCATCTCCTCATCAGAGTCACTCCCTTTCTCTCCGTTGTCAGACGGTACATCATATTCATCCTCGTAGCGGAGTGATCTTCCAGAAGTGAACTGTCTTCGGTCCGCCACCAATGCAAGTGGGTCAGCATACTTTTCCACTTTCTTCATGTTGCTCATAGTCTCCAACACTTCATCCTGGTTGTGGTTAAGCAGCTCATACAATTCATGGATATCTATGTCCTCCAAGTTGCGATTATGTTGGATGTTCGAGGCGAATCTCCTCCACTCAGAGCACAGAGAGTTGATGAATTGGATGTTGATTTCCAATTGCGACTTCTTTAGCTTGTTCTTCCTCAATTCGTTGATCATCGTGCATAACCTATGGTAGGTTTCTTCAAGTAGCTCCCCCTCATGTCCCTTGAAGGTGGCAAACTTTGTTAGGAGGTTTGATCTCTTCATCTGAATACCCTTCTCCGTGCCATGCATCAAACTACAGATTTCATCCCACATCGCCTTCCCCGTGTCGTTGCAATCGATGTTTGCATAGATGTCATTTGGAAGACTTTGGATGAGATATGACTTGGAGAGTTGATCTCCCTTCAAGCGGTTTGCTTCCTCAGGTGTGAGGTTGGTTGCATCCTTCTCAACCACACCACCTACAACAGGTGGGTTGCCATCAGGAACGTCAGGGATAGTCATGTAGAAATTGACTGGACCATTTTTAAGCGATTCAAGTATGTCTTTGCCAAGAGGTTGTTTCTCAACGAAGTCTAGGAACCTTGACTTCCATTGTGAGAAGTCACCGCGGAAGAGAACAGGAGGTCGGGTATCGAACCCTATAGCAAGCGCGTCTCGTGTGTTCATGATTAAGGATTGATTGTGGATCTTAAACCACTTAGTATGATCAGGTGATTTGGTTGGTGAAAAATCTCAAGACTTGTGAAAATCTTGAAAATGATTCACTTCTGAAGGTTAGGTCCAGATCTGGAGGTTAGATTCAGATCTGAAGGTTAGATGTAGTGATGGGTATTGGGTGTTGGGTATTGAAGGAAGACTTAGAGAAATATGAAAACTCTAGTCTGAAGATAACAAATGATGCCCACAAATCCAAGTCAGAAGTGAAGACCTGGTACCCAAGGCTTTTAGGTCTGAAGAAACGATTTCACCAGAACCAGAACACAACGGATCAAGAGCAAGTGGCAGACTCTGATACCAATTGTGGGTGCCAAATCAATCAAATCAAGA
>JARYMX010000581.1:0-16297 GCA_030169165.1 Centaurea solstitialis | reverse complement strand
GGGAGTCATTAACTGTATGCATGGATGTAGGGGGAGTATCTGAGAGATTGCATGTATTGAGGGGGAGTACTAAGTCTTGCTTTGATTTTTGTTATGTGTACTAACGTTCTTGGATCCACAACACCTTGGATACCAGTTTATACTTTGTTTTGTAGGTGTGGATCCCTGCAACGACTTCTGGTTACTTCAGATCAGAACTCGCACTAAACCCAGTGAGACGTACCAGGTAAGTCTCCTTTCTCAGAAATCGAGGGCTGAACTTGCAACTTTTTGTGAACTTGAAAGTTCAGGGGGCGGTAGAGTACATGTCTTGAACTTACAAGTTCGAGGACTAACTTTGCCTCTTTCTGTTTCTTAAAGTTCAGGGACTCGTTTTGCAAACCTTGTGAAACTTGTAGTCCAGGGTCTGTTTTGAAAATTTTCTGAAAATACAAGTTCAGGGACTTTTTGTAAGTTTCCTCAAACTTCAAGTCCAGGGGTGGTTTTTGCCAAATGGTGAAAGTCGGGTTAAGAGAGCCAAAAGGAGAGCCAAACACAGTGTTTTTGACCCAAACACAGTGTAATTCGGTAAAATTATAAATACCGGTTTTCAAGATTAACTTTTCACAAAATTCAAATTTTCATCTTTTTCTCTCTGAATTCTCACCCGAACCCACTTCGCGCTCGATTTCGGTTTTCGCTCGTTTGTGCTCCGATCGTCGATCTTTTTACATATTCGGATTCCTGGTAAGTAAACGATCAACCCTTATATAATTATAACATCTATATCATCTGTTTTAAGGCCTGGATCGAAGCCTAAAAGTTTTAAAACTTACCCGAAACCCAAACTTCTTGGAATGGGATTTCGGGACGTTAAATCGATCCTTTGTTGCTTAGAAACTTGTTATGAACTGATTTAGGATGCATGTTGATAGTTTAGGGCCTTAGATCGACGGTTTTTGAGCGGTTTTTAAGTTGGGAATACGAACAGTCTTCGTTTTCCGACTCGGAAAACTTGAACATTCAAGTTTTCCGAATCGGAAAACTTGAATGTTCAAGTTTTCCGCATCTGTTGACGATGATCTGTTATGTATGTTTTCCGATTCGGAAAACTATGTTTTCCGAATCGGACTTGGTCTCGGTTTTCAAGTGTATCTTTTCCGACTCGGAAAACGTGGAACTACCCTTATGGGTTTCCAAGGTTTTCCGACTCGATTGAGAGACCAAGTCTTGCCAAAAATTTTCTAAGTATTATGACATTTTCCGAATCGGAAAACTATGTTTTCCGACTCGGAAAACCTACAAGTTTTTACTCTCAAAGTTTTCTAAGTGTAGGAGTTTCCCGATTCGGAAAACACCCTTTTCCGAATCGGAAAACTTGTCTGTTTAAAGTTGTGCTATCTTTCTATGTGTTGAGTTTTCCGAATCGGAAAACACCCTTTTCCGAATCGGAAAACTCCCCTCGTATAGTTTGCTCGTTTTCCGACTCGGAAAATACGAAACACTCATTATTGGGTTTTCGAGGTTTTCCGACTCGCGCCTAGTCGAGGGTATAGTCTTTTCACGTTGTATTTTTTCTAACACTTAATGTCTTGCAGAAATGGCTGATCAACAACCAATTGCTCCTACTTCACCCGTCGGCAATGCTGCTGATCTCGCACTGATCAACCCGGCTGAAATCCGCGAGATCCACCAGAACAACCAATTCGTTGACTTGGCGAACTTCACTGTCCAGGATGATGTTGTTCTCGAGATACTTTGAGCTCATCCCCTTGCATACGCGATGCAAGCGACTGCTGACATCCCGATGATATATCTACAGCAGTTCTGGAACACTTCCCGTGTCGAGAACCGGGACGGAGTGCCTACCATCATCGGCCGAGTGGACCAGACTGACCTGGTCTTCACAGTAGAGGATCTTCGCAGAATCCTTCGTCTGCCAGCTGCAACTCCGGAGGCCCCGTTTGACCCTCTCGTATCTGGACCCGAGCTCTTCAGTGAAGTGCTCGCTCTTGGGGTCCACCACACTCGGAACAACCGGCCGAACGGAATCTCTCAGATCACTCAGGGAATGCTGCCCCCGATCTGGTATTCCTTCTTCAACATCCTTAACCGCACGCTCTCTTCCAAGACGCACGGCGTGGACAAGGCATCCACCCAGTTCTGGCATATCATCCATGCGGTCGCCTACGGGAGGCGGATCGACTTTGCTCAACAACTTTGGGCAGATATCATCACCGACGTCAGAGCTGGGCCAGCACGTACGAAACACACATCCATCCCCTGGATGCGCTTCTTCAGCCTGATTATCCGAGATCACATGGCTCAGAACCGTGCTGTCCGACGCAGATCAAGCCATCTCCGCTTCGAAAGCTCACAGATCTGCCGAGCCAACAAGAAGAATCTGAGGCCTGGTCAGGTAGAAATGCACATTCTTGTTAACGTACTTAACATGGCAGACCGTAGGGCTATAAGTGTTAGGATGTACCGAGTCTCCATAGGCTTAGAAGACACGTCTACGGACTCCTCAGAACAGGGGAGCCCTGCCCAAGACGTGCAACCCGTCCCACCTAGAAGCCGTCCCTCGGGTACGGCGGGCCAGAGCTCCAGTGGGGGAGCTTCTGGCTCGGGGGTGATGAGTGTAGCCGTGAGGGGAGGAGAGGGTAGAATAGTTGGTACGTCTGCCACTCCGCATACTTCTCGGGCCGGTGCATACCAGACGATGATCCAGAACCGTGCCACTCGTGCTCGCACTCCTACTGTTGTGGAGGAAACAGCTGATCTCATCCGCGAACGCGAGTACACGAGTCATTTCCGGGTGAAGCAGTACATGGGCATCCTTCAGCAGTCTCCGATCCACTCGTCATCGGAAGAGCACAGATCACCGACACCGCCGCAACAACCCATTGGGGAGGACGTGGAAGCTTCCCCACAAGAACAAGCACACGCTCCTCCACCACCTCACTCGGCGGCCGTCACTTCTCAGGGAGGCGAACCCTCCGGCGAACCATCTGGCGATGACTCCGACGGTCACGAGTCTTCCGAACACACTCCTTCGGACCGTCGTGAGCCCGATGACGAGGCAACTGATTCAGAACAAGTCGACTACGGATCCGACTCCGAGTTCCAGCTGTCAGAACAACCAAAGGGCGGGAAGGCCCAAGTGATAGATTTGGATGAAGCCACCTCTTCCTTCAATGACGACCGGATTTCCGCTGATCCAACTCTTATTGCGGATCTAGCGTCTGATGACCGAACCGTCGGTCAGGAGGAAGAAGGTGAGGCCGAGGTTAATACCGGCTCAGGAGGAAATGTGAGAGAGGAAGGAGCGGAAGAAGCAAGAGAGAGGGGAGAAAAGGAGAGAGAGAGCAGAGAAAAAGAGACCGAAGATGCAGAGGTCCAACTAGGCGAGCTATGGGCTCAATTAGAGAATGCGGACGAAGTGGTAGAGCCGCACAGGTTAGAATCGGATCTTCCCATAACCCAGAGTCCAACCCCCACAGAGGCAACCCTCATTCAGACCGGTCACTCGTTGACGTCAGGTCAAGTCGTTGGCAACCAACCAACGCAACTGCACGCCCAAACCATCCACTCGGCCATCTCTCAACAGATGGTTGTTTCACATTCTCACGGGGATTTAGCTCAACTTCCACCGGCCACTCAATCGGAGTCTGCCGGTGTTGAAATGAGAGAGGTTCTGCCCCACCTCTCGACGTCTTTCAGAGCACCAGTCGTCCTAGAGCCACTCACTGAGACCTTTAGGGTCATTCATTTGGATAGGACACTGTTGGATGCATCATCTGCCCGCCCAAGTGGCGAGGCCGGAACGGGGGGAGTTGGCGCGTCGAGTGACGCCCTTCGAGGATCCACCGGAAGCCCTGACACCGTCAGCATAATACCAGCGGTGACATCAGGCCGAGAGAGCACCTCGGTAGGACTCTTCTCGTCAACTGGAGCCCAAGTGGCACCAGGCTTAGTACTTCTGGGACCGGGTCCGACAGACTCGAGCAAAGTCTATAAAGATGCTCACGCAACATCGGGGCTTTTAAGCCTGACGGATTCTGGTGGAATCCCTAAAACCACCACAGTACCAACGGGACTTGTGAGTCCGACGGATTCGGACGACATCCTTAAAGTCGTCCAATCACGACTACTGGCAGTGGAGAGAGCCACCGAGGCTCGGGACGCACGAGTAGAGGCTCTGGAGAAAGCCTTGGCTGAGACAGAGAGAAAGCGTCTACAAGATCAAGAAGCGAGGGATGCGGAGATTCACGAGCTGAAACGACGACTGAAGGGCAAACACACCGAGGAAGCCACGTCAACTGAAGCTCCCATTCCTCGTCAGCCAGAGGACACTCTCAGACTCGCCCCTCCGACTTCGGGCGACCTTCCTCCGATCCCAGGCTACGTCACTGAGGTGGAACACATGATGCTGATCACTTCCTACACCACTCAGAACGACCGCCTGTCCGCCCAAGTCAGAGATCAAGCGGCCCAGATCGAGCTACTCCAGCAAAGGATTCGAGAACTGGAGGCCGTGTGTCGGTCCCAGGCTCAGCCTTCGAAGAGAAGACATGATGACGCTGATGACTCCGCACCAGGTCCTCATGAGGGGGAGGTGCAAGCTTCAAAAAGTCTTCGCACCGACCTCCAACCTGGTTCCGGCTCCGGTTCAACAGCTCCAGGTTCTTCAGCTGCCCCCTTGAGTGCTCCTACAGACTCCGATGCCGCCGAGGCTCCCTATGTCGACTCTAAGACAGAAGACATTCCGGAGATGGGGAGCTGGCACTATGAGCCGATTCCAGCAGGAGAAGTAGTTCATTTTCCTCAGATGACAGATACAGCACAGTTGCCAGTCGTTCCTCCCGATGCAGCACCGACTGATCCTTCTGATTTCCAGATTCCGGAAGAGGCCCGGAAAATACTTCGGTCGCTTGCACAGAGCCTAAGGGTTTATCAGAAGGGAGACGACATCGTCAAGGATCCTGACTACGCCAACCTCCTCTCAGCGCTCAAGTTTCCAACTCCAGACGCTCCACGGACCATCCACTCAACCGATCCAGATTCATCTGCAACAACCGTTATCCAGCTCAACTGGAACCACTCCATCATCTTCCGCCCTTTCCTAGAAGAAACGTTCACCCGCATCTACCAGCAGGAAAAGATGCATGCTTGGTCTCGAAAGGTCTACTTCGGGATCTCGCACATCAAGAACAAGAGAAGAAGGACAGCCTACGTACATCAGCGAATGTGTAACTGGGCCACCCATGGACGTCAAAGACTCCGACGTCGCTTCATCAAGGTAACTGCCATGCGCCCCTACAGACACGGCCATCAGTTGTTCCTTGAGTACGATGTTCGTATGTATGGGACCGGCATCCCAAGGGGACAGTTACAAGACTGGACCTTCACTGAAGCTGACTTGGATCGGGTGCATCTAGAAGACCTCCTGACGCTCATCAAGTACCTCCAGGGCCCGATTCTCCGACCAGACCACTACCGCGAAGGCACTGAGATTCTGAAGAAGTATGTTCGTCACACAATCACTCTTGCGCGTGTGACGGACTACCAACTCGCGATAGAAAGCCGCCAACCAAAGGTTAACCTGCTCCGACCGAATCTGCTCGTACCTGGTATAGATGCGTACACGCCATACATGCCAACCAGGATACCTGAGCATGGGGTTCTGTACATCACTCGGAAGAAGAAGGAGCGCAGGTTCTTACGGTTTGGTGAGATCTCCAGGTTCTGCGATGGGACACTTCTCTACATCTACAATGGGATGCAGAGCAGACTTCTGGCCGATGAGCTACCAGGAAGGAGGATCATAGATGTGAAGGGGAAACTGCTGGAGGGTATGAGGCTGATAGAGAAGAAGCTGAAGGAACGGTTGATGTATAGGCGAGTGGAAGCAGCTTTGCAGATGCGTGCACGGATCATAGGAGAATGGGAAGAGTACCTGCAGATGTCCAAGTGGGAGCCTGCTCTGGAGTATCCGCCACCATTCTGACTTCTTCACAAAGGGGGAGATTGTAGGACCTCTTTGTTGTGAAGAGTCAGAATCCACTATCTTTAATAGCTTTCTAGTTTAATTTCCTTATTCTGTAAACAGTATCTTTTGTTTAGTGCCCCTGTTTGAGGTTTGGAACCTCGGGGGCCTTTATTGACATTTTGTGTAACTTCCTTGTACCTATAAAAGGTAAAGGATGTTTAGGGTTTTAGGTATTGATTTCATATTTACCAAATTGGGCAACTTCCACCATTTTCAAGTATTATCAAAGTTCATATTGATTTCAATCTCAATCCTAAGATTTCCATCCATTTCTTCTTTCATTTCATTGTTATTGGGACAACAACTTGAGATAACTTTCAGTTACAGCAGGAGACACTATCTTTTGACTTTTACCAGCATAATGTAATCCTTCTTCATAAACAGACAGTCTTTCAACAAGTCTGTCATAGCTATTTGTTAAAGAAGTACATTTGCTAAACCAAATTTTTGAGTCACATTTTTGACGCGCAAGCTCTACTCTTAGTTGATTTATGGTATTCTCAACCTGTTTCTTGTAAGATTCATGTTTCTTGATTAAACAAGTAATTTCATTTGGATCAGAATTATCTGAACTGTTCAGAGAAATAGAAGAAGATGATCCATGAGAGTTCTGAGATGTACTTGTATTCTGAGGTTTAGATGTTTCAGAAATAACAGGCTGTGTATCGTCATCTGATTCCAACTGATATGGTTTCACAACATCAGTTGAAGACATAGCTGATGGTTCCTTATATTCCACATATCCATCAGATGTGACAACTCTAAAAATCTCTTCTTGAACATCATCTAAACCATCAGAATATATTTTTGAAAATGACTTCTGATTTATAGATGAATCCTTAGATGCAGAATCACTTTGAGAATCTGGTATGTCAAAACTAGAATTTGACACTGAAGACACTAATTCATTTAGTATTTCAGAGACCAAAACATTTGAATCAGTTTCAGAAGAATTCCAAGTTAAAAAATTCTTATTTTTAGAAAGAAGAATTTCATTTTGTTCTGATAACTCTTTAATTTTTCTTTCTAACTCAGAAATCTTATCTTCAAGTTCTAGTGTCGGAACATATGGTTTTAGCATACCATCATATTCACATTGTGATTCTGACTGTAAAAACATTTCAGAAGAATTCACTGTAGTAGGTGACTTGATTCTCAAATTTTCAGAACTATAAACAAATTTAACTCTATGATATTTGTCACCATGATATAATGGATCATGCTTCTTTATTTCTTGCATCTCAGAAAATTCTTCTTTCATTTCAAAACCTTTCAAGATTGGAAATCTAGCACTCATTCGTAAATCAGTTAGATTGTAAAATGCAGGTTTTTCTTCTAAGGCCTTTTTCAAATATTGAGGATTTTTAAAACCCAGACCTTCTTTGGAAAATAAATCTCTATCTGCATAAGGTTTGTTTAGAAAAAATGTATGCTCAGACTGTCCAATCTTGTAAAGTTTAAAATTCAATTCTGAAATTGTTTTGTTTAAAGAAGTAACATTATCTTTTTCTGATGTTAAACTAAGAGTTAGAAACTCAATTTCTGACTTCAAAATCTTATTTTGTTGTTTCAGATTCTCAAGTTCATTTACTGACTCATTCAGCTTTTCAACAGTAGAGGAAAGACTATCTCTTTGTTGAATTAAGTCAGTAATTTCTTGATTCTGCTTAGAAATGACAATTTCCAGTTCTTGATTTTTCATGTGAATCGGATTTGTCATTTCTAGCAGTTTATTTTTATACTCAATAAATTTAGAGTCAGTTACCATGAGTGGAACTGAAACTTCTGCTTCTGCTTCCTCTTCATCAGACTCTTCTTCCATCAGTCCCATGAAACACATTTGGGCCTGATCCTCAGTATCAGACACATCCAGCCATTCTTCATCATCTGCCATTAGCACCAACCCTTGTTCCTGCTTTTCTGCCAATTCTAGCTTCTTTCTAAGAATCTCAACTTTGGACATCTTTGCTGGACAAATCCTTGCTACATGACCCTTCTTTCCACATTTAAAACATGTGATATTCTCATTTTTTCTTCTCATCTGCAACCTCAACAGCTTCCTTTTCTTCCTCTACTCCTTTTGGAGCATATTTGTCTATATATGTACCTTGATTTCTTGGAGCATACATCTGACCTTGATTTTGATTACCACTTCTGATTAAACTCCTTCCTCTTGATGCAACCCTTCTGTTATTAGAACCTGATCTATTATAGTATTTCTTTTTGTAGGCTTCTGTCAAAGTTAACAAACTTTGGAACATCAAGTCTCTTTCTTCATCCTCACTTTCTTCTTCATTCTCATCATCATCCACTTCAAACACTTTTGCCTTACCCTTCTTGACGACATTCTTTCCTCTCTTTCTGTCAGTTAATAGTGCAAGAGATTCTTCTTCATCTTTTTCTTTCTTCTGTCTTTCCAATATAGCTTCTTCAACCTCTTCTTCGAATAGCTTCAAATTCTCAAAAACTTCATACACATTGAGCTCATTTAGTGCTTTATGTTGTTTTACAAACCTTGTAAAAGGTTTCCAGTCCAAAGAAAGATTGTTGATGAACTTTACACTGAAATCCATTTCAGATCTATAAATTCTGTTCTTCTTCATGTCATTCATTAAGATGACAAATCTGTCATAGGCATCTTCTAACGATTCACCATCCTTCATCTTGAAGTTTTCATACTTGTCCATCAGAGTTGTAATCCTCAACTGGTTTCCTACTTTGGACCCTAACATAATCTTTTCAGGCTGATCCCAGATGGATTTTGCCGAATCATCATAACTATCAAGCTTTCTATATATGTCATTAGGAATAGCTTGAATTAAACAATTCTGTGCTTCCAAGTCTATCAAGTATTGAATTTTCTCAGCCTCATCCACTCTTCAACCTCTTTCACTACTGTTATTCCATTAACCACATGTGTAGGCAATGGTTTGGCTCCATACTCAATGGATTTTAAGATCAGATTGCCTTTCTCTTTTCCTTTTATGAACAGTCTGAATTTGGCCACCCATAGCTCATATTCGTCTTTGAACAACATAGGTGCTTTAGACTCAGAACCCATTGCCAAATCTTCCCTTTTGTTCATTAGATTCATTCTGATTCAGGATCTTTTCTACTAATTTTCTCAGATTCTCAACTTTCAGATGTCTCGAGTGTGAATAGTGACACTCGAGATGTTAACAGAAACTCGAGATACTGTCTCGAGTGTAATACACTGTCTGCTTGAAAAACTGTCTCGTGTGAGTTGAACAGTACCACACGAGATGCTATCTCGAGTGTGTTGAACAGTGTCACTCGAGATGATGTCTCGGGTGATGAACAGTGTCACTCGAGATGATGTCTCGAGTGATGAACAGTGTCACTCGAGATGATGTCTCGAGTAATGAACAGTACTACTCGAGATGATGTCTCGAGTGTTTCCACGCTTTTACAAAACGACAAACACACGAATTCTCTTCCTTGTCTTCTACTCCAACTAACACCTCGTGACTATGACTCGAGATGTAACAAACTCACGACTCGAGATAGCTTTTGAAGTCACGAGACATGAGAAATGAAGTCACGAGACATAATACACTCGAGACATATGAAGATACACATACTCGAGACATATGAAGATCATGCTTTTCTCAAATTTCTAACTAAAAACACTTCAATTTTACCACAAATTCTATCTTAATCTTGTGCTAAAACACTCAAATATCACTCTAATCCATGAATTCAGACATGAATTCATGAAAAATCAATCAAAACTCTTCAAATCTTCATAAATCTTCATGAACCTCCATTGATGACTATCTTTAAAGCTTCAAATCTTCAAATCTTCACTTTAATCCATGAGAATCTTCATAAAAAATGTAGTAGATCCTGCTCTGATACCAATTGTAAGTGTGAATGAATCCAAATCTAACACAATCGTATCAAGATTGAGTTAGAAACTCAAGAACATGCAAGAACAAAATGTAGAGAGAGAAAGATGTAGAGAGAAAGTCACAAGTCTATGTCATTCCAAATGATACGTCCAAAATACAATACAAAGGCATTAGGGCTTTTATACCCCAACCCTAGGAGATAGAAAGTTACACATTAGGTCCCTCAACTACTATTATAAACACTACATTAACAATCAAAATGAAAGAAAATAACATCAAGTGCTTTCATAAGGCTCAAAATGTGAAAACATTTCACGACTCGATGTGTAGAAATGAAGTTCGAAGGCAGGGCAGCTTCCTTCTGTTTCAATATCGATTTTCCAAATGAAAACCTGATAGATTATGTGCTGCGTCCCCGTGATGAAATGAAACATCTCCTTGTTAAGAAGGAAATGAGTAGCTAGTGGGGTAAAACGAGAGTCGGCATTGGGCTTTGCCTTGTTTCAATATCGGTCACCAAAGAATGTGAACCAATAGATTATGTGTTTGCCCGGCTTAGAAAAGGTTGGTGCAGAGTTTTATATTTCTTTTAACTCTGTTCTCACACCCTCCAATTCTTTTAAGCATCCTCACATCTAACCAAACTCTCATATTTATTTTTCCGCTCAATCACAATGAGAATAACTCGACCACCTGGGTTATCTCCCCCACTCTTTGATGTAGACCCCTCACTCATTTCTCAAGGATAACTTCTTGGGTAGGATTGCCGGTTCTGGAAATCCATAGAAGTTCTGTTAAGCTCACACATCCCATGAAATAAGTTTCCTAAACATGAAAGTAAAATGATTCACCGCGTGAATCAATGAGCCAATATGAACCATGCTCAAACAAACATATATACGAACAATATAGGAGCATAAGAATTTCTTCAAACAAGTATATGAAATGAAAAACATGAATGATATACACTTGTTGGAGAAAACTGATTCATCATATGATATGAGATATGTTCTTGAAAAACTATGGTTCACAAAATGAAAGATTATCTATACGAACAAGATATAGATATAGCAATGAAAAACGTATCTGATCAAAGAAACGATGAAGTACAAATAGGAGATAGCAAAACGAGTGTATTACCACCGAAAAATATGAAAATATAGAGACGTGGTAATAATGAAGACAAAAGAAGCTAAACCGGTGTGTATGAATACTTGAAAAGTATATGAAAAGATAATACACAAGTATTAATCTTTGGAAACACACGGTTACAAAATATCCGTCAACTCATCATGATATGAAAACAAGTGAAATCACACTTCTAATTCGAAAAAAACATTTGAGAATCGAGAAGTGAGTTTGAACATTTAAAAACATTTTTCATACCTGAAAGTTGTTCATCTTTCAAATATGTAAGCATTAAAGCTTATTTGAACACTCCCCCTAAAAATGATATATCTTTTAAGAACTCCCCCTCAAATGGATAATCTGCAAAACAAAGTAGAAATTGGTATTCACTGAAAATGAATCCTTAGATGTTAGTCAGATAGTATCCAATCCAGAATAATTAAGCAACTCCCCCTTAATTAAGATGCAAAACAGATTTAAGTTGGACTAAGCATGCCAAGCTTGCTAACCAAAAAGTTAAAACGCTTTTCATCTAAAGGTTTAGTGAAAAGGTCAGCAAGTTGGAAATCTGTTTGAACAAAGAACATTTCGATATTACCTTTCTCCACATTATCTTTGATAAAATGATACCGAATGTCGATGTGTTTGGTCTTGGAATGCTGAACCGGATTTGACGTTATTGCAATAGCGCTTTCCGAATCACAGTAGATAGGGACTCTCTTCAACTTGTAGCCATAGTCTAGTAGTTGTGTCTTCATCCAAAGCACTTGCGAACAACAACTTGCAGCGGCCACATATTCTGCTTCGGCCGTAGAGGTTGAGACGCAATTTTGCTTTTTCGAAGTCCAACTCACAAGTTTGTCACCTAAAAACTGACACGATCCAGAAGTGCTTTTCCTATCCAGTTTGCAACCACCATAATCTAAATCTGTAAAAGATATTAGCTCAAAACTAGAATCTTTCGGATACCAAAGACCCATTTCTGGAGTGCCTTTGAGATACCGTAAGATCCTTTTAACTGCCGCGAGGTGTGACTCCTTAGGATTAGCTTGAAACCTAGCACAAAAACATGTGGCGAACATAATGTCCGGTCTAGTCGCAGTGAGGTACAAAAGAGAACCAATCATGCTCCTGTAAATCTTTTGATCCACAGATTTACCGGCTAAATCAGGACCCAAAAGATTTCCAGTTGGCATTGTGTTTTAATTGGAGAACAATCAGTCATATTAAAGTTTTTCAACATATCTTTAATATATTTTGACTGATTTATAAAGATGCCATCAGGGTTTTGTTTGACTTGAATTCCTAAAAAGAAATTCAATTCACCCATCATGCTCATTTCAAACTCGGTCTCCATGATTTTAGAAAACTTTGTACACAACTCTGGATTAGTAGAACCGAAAATAATGTCGTCAACATAAATTTGAACTAAAAGCAGGTCATCACCTTCTTTCTTCAGAAAAAGAGTAGTATCAATCGTACCTCGTTTGAATCCTTTGGATAAGAGATGATTAGTCAGAGTTTCATACCATGCTCTTGGAGCTTGTTTTAAGCCATACAATGCTTTGTCCAAGATGCATACATGATCAGGAAAATCTGGATCGACGAACCCTTCAGGTTGCTCTATATAGACCTCTTCATGCAAGACTCCATTCAAGAACGCAGATTTGACATCCATTTGAAATACCTTGATGTTCTTATGAGCTGCATAGGCCAGAAAGATTCGAATTGCCTCGATCCGCGCTACCGGTGCAAAAGTCTCATCGTAGTCAATACCTTCTTGTTGAGAGTAACCTTTAGCAACCAATCGTGCCTTGTTTCTGACAATCAATCCGGATTCATCTTTCTTATTTCTGAAGATCCACTTGGTTTTAATGATTGATTTATCTTGCGGTCTCGGAACCAAGCGATATACATTGTTTCTCTTGAATTGTAGAAGCTCTTCTTGCATTGCTAATAGCCAATCAGAATCTTCTAATGCTTGAGAGACATTCTTTGGTTCAATTACACTCAAGAAACTTTTGTATAGGCAGTAATTTGCAGATGCAGATCGCGTTTTAACACCATCATTTACATCACCAATCACATTGTGGAGTGGATGTGCTCTTGTCTATTTCATCTGAACGGGAAGAATTGCAAGATCATCTAGATTGTTCTGACTATCATTTTCATCAATGATTGCAGGAATCTCTGATTGATCATCGGGGGTTAACTCTGATTGCTCAACACTTGGAACTGGAATAGCCTCATCAGAGTTAGAGTTAGAACAAATATTCTCCGATGGTCCGGAATCATTCACGCTTGAAGGTTCTGGGACATCGTGAATATCAACTCTTGGATTTCTGGAAAGAATGAGATCTTCATTATCTGCACAAATATCTAGAAAAGCATCCATAAACAGTAAATCGAGTTCTGAACTATTTGGATTAGAAATAGAATCAGAAGTCGTAGTAGAAGCTTGACTAGTAATTCCGAGTTCTGAACTGCTATGTTCAGAAGTCATTGACACGGTTTCATCAAAGGTGACATAAACGGTTTCCATAACCATCTTGGTTCTTTTGTTGAAGACACAGAAAGTCTTTGACGTTAGCGAATAACCAAGAAAGTATCCCTCGTCGGCTTTCTTGTCAAACTTACCAAGATTGTCACGGTTATTGAGAATGTAGCACCTACAACCAAAAACATGAAAAAATTTCACATTAGGAACTCTTCGGTTGATTATATGATAAGGAGTTTTCTTGAAGCGCTTAGTGATGATGGTTCGATTTTGTGTAAAACAGGCTGTTGAAACAGCTTCGGCCCAAAAGGTAAGAGGTAATCCGGAGTAAGCTAGCATCGTTCGTGCCGCTTCAACCAAGGTTCGGTTTCTTCTTTCTACAACTCCATTTTGTTGTGGAGTATAGGCACCTGAAAAATTATGAGAAATACCAACAGATGTTAGATAAGCATCTAAAATAGCATTTTTAAATTCAGTGCCATTATCACTCCTAATCTTTCGAACTGGAAGTTGCAAAAGAACTTGGATCCTCTTGATAAACTTTATGATCAACTCGGGAACTTCAGATTTCATTCTCAGAAATTCTAGCCACGTGTACCGTGAGTATTCATCAACCATAACTAGAATGTACTTCTTTCCACTAATTGATTGAATTCTCATCGGTCCGCATAAGTCCATGTGGAGCATCTCAAGTGGTGATTGACACGAAGATTCTGTCTTTGACTTGTGAGAACTTCTCTTCATCTTTCCCATTTGACAAGCCGGACATAAAGAATCTCTATCAAATGTCAACTTTGGAAGACCTTTCACCAATCCACCATTAGCTAGTTTGCTAATATCTGAGAAATTCTGATGAGAAAATCTTCTATGCCATAGCCAACTTTCGCCTTTTGTTGCCTTTGTAAACAAACAAACCGGTTTCGATGAATCTATCACCGGAAAGTCAACCACATAGAGATTGTAAAACCTTCTCCCTTCAAAAATCTCAACACCATCACTATTAATAATAAGACAGTTAATGATGGAAAATAAAACAATGTTATAACCATCACAAAACTGACTTGCACTAAAAAGATTATGACTTAACCCCTCAACATAAAGTACCTTCTTTATGGATACCTTACCATTTGTAAGAATGCCGTAACCTTTGATGACACCAGTCGTCTTATTCCCAAAACTAACTGTTCCTCCTGGTCGTTCCACATAATTGTGCAACAACTCCTTGTAGCCAGTCATATGTCTTGAACAACCGGAATCGACATACCACATATGCCTGGCCTGTAGAAACATGTTAGTTCATCTTGGGAACCCATATCCAAATGGGTCCTTTCTTGTTGATCTCATACATCTTTAACAAATCAGAAGATGAACCTAAAATCTTACAGTTTATACCAGACTTTGAAATTTGTGCATTCAATAAATCTTTAGGAATCCATTTGCACACAAATTTCACATCAACTGATTTATCTTTTGCTTTTGAAAGATTTTTCTTTTTAGCACTAAACACTTTAGCACGATGATCAAACGAGTAAGCATGAGATTTATCATGAGAAACACCACTAGATCTCTTCTTGTTAACATGACTAGAGTTCAAAGAAAAAGAGTTATCACCACAATGAGTACAATGCAAACGTTGCATAGCAAAAAAACATTAAGGCAGACTCAAAAGAATTTTGACACTTATTGAATCTAACATTCAGATTACATTTATTTGCATCATCAACAGATGGCTTTTTAACAAAACGCTTTTTCTTCTTTGAATCTTTCTTCTTCCACCCTAGGCCATGTCGTTTAAAACTTTTTAAATCTGTAGAATCAGAAAAACTAGAGTTAATAGGTGTCTTAGGAACTGAACATACATCAGATGAATCTTTTGAAGATGTTTCAAGTGTAGCATAAGAAGTACTTCCTGCATCAAAATTAATTGAACAAGTTTCAGACTTAGACAAAGTACATGAGGATTTCACATCTTTGGAAATTCCACTATCACTTGAAACATTGACAACATTTGGTTTATCTTGTATACCAGACTTTGGTATTTCAAAAACAGCACCAAATTCCACATCTGGTAGTTTGAGTTCTGATTTAAGGATATCACCTTCAACCATACTGTCTAAACTTTTGTACACAAGATAACCATCTTTGTCAATAACAGCATATGTAGTTAATTCAGTCACTTCAGGCTTAATACTTTGATCAAAACAAGATGGAGACTCTTGAGACTCAAACATGGGATTTGAAATAAAATTTATCTTTTGCTCTTCAAAACCCTCTTCAATATCATCATCATTATCAGAATCAAAACATGGTTTGGTCTCATCAGAATCAGAATCAGACTCATAATCAGAAACGCTTTTATTTTCTGAAAAAGTATTAACTTGAATAAACTCAGAAAGATTTTCACAATCCATTTCTTTTTCAAGTTCACTTGTCTTATCTTCAGATTTAGGAGTAGATTCAGTAGTCTTTGACTCATTTTCAATATCTTTACTAAGCTTTTCAGATTCATTTGAAAAAGACTTTACATCTTGAGAATACAAAGAAACACACTGAGTATGAGAAAACTCGGGTTTTCTTGTTTGATAACTTTGATTTAACTCATCATATTGAAAATCACATGTGAAATCAAAGTTATTTTTTCTCTTTGGTTTTGAATTTGAAAAACTATCACTTGAGTCATCAACAACTTTTTCTTTACCTTTATCGGAAGAATCCGATAATGAACTACCAGATTTCACAAAGGTCTCATTTAATTTTGGCAAATTCAAT
>JARYMX010000580.1:0-16332 GCA_030169165.1 Centaurea solstitialis | reverse complement strand
TTTAGATCTTAAACATACTTTGATATAATAATAAGTTTTGTTACATTTTAGAGATATGCAAATAAGAAAAAGGCTTGAAAGTTTAAAATCACATACACAGTCCAAAGAGAATCAACAGGAATTTTGAACCATATATTATATAATCCTGAAAACTAAAAACAGGTGAGATCAACAAGTTTCAGTCTCACTGATAACAAAAGCTTGAATAAGAGACTCTACAACATGAGTTTGTTCTGGTGTGCCAGATATTATGATCAATGTCTCTTTTCCTCCACCTTTAGTCTCAGTTATCATAATTTTCGCATCAGAAATCTGAATATGAAACATAACAATTTCAAAATTTTGCAATCCGATATACCTCACCAACATGATAATCAAAAGATATGTAAAATATCTCACAGATTTGTTTCAGACATCCACCATCCTCACTGTATACTGCAAAAACCATAGAGCGAGGAACAACTACTTCCACGGTGGTGCTTGTGATTATAGCTTGGTGATGCCCGCTATTAAAACGAAACAAGCATAACAATTTAGCAATGATATTATCTACTTGAAAGGATTGTAATTTACTTAAAACTATGCGTAAAATGTATCCACCCTCCAAATCCACCCAATCTTTTTTGGGGAACTCCTGAAAACTCGAAAAATCCTAGAGGGCCACCACCTTCAGCACCCTGCAAGTATGAAAACAAAGTCGCAGATGAGCGTATTTATTTTAGTTTCCTTGTAAAGACAGTATAGGTGCATTTGGTTTGCTGAACAAGGCTATATTTTACTAATATACCCTCAAAATAAAACTTATTTCCCTTCTAAAACATCAATTACGTGTCGATCTTTACATTTTATTTGTTCTTCAAATTTTTATTTGTTGTATATTATTCTTTTTAAGTTTTGGCTTCACTGTCGTAAAGTTTATTTGAAAATGATCTTTACATGGTTCTAGAGCTACTTGATTAGCTACGGCACCGGGTGCATTTCTCCAATGGTGCCCTAAAGTTTCGCCATCAACTGTAGTACGGAATCATTCCCAAAGATTCCAGTTAGAGCAGACATGTGCTCCGTAGCTCTTGCTCAAAAAGACGTTAAGAGGGGTTTTGCAATAAAAAAACATGTTTATTTCATCTTTGAAAAAACCATTTCAAATGAAAACCTTTTCAATCTATACATATTAATTTGTGTAGATAATTTTCATGCATACAAGATAGAAAACCAGCCACAAGAACCCCTAAATGAAATAATCATGTTGTGGTTGTTTGGTCTTAGTTAAGGAAACTAAAACCGAAAACTAACCTGATTGTTATTGATATGAAAAATAAGAAAATTGTATGATAAATTCGATGGACAAAATTGAATAATAACGGTTTAAAAATATATCTATTGGCAATAAAAAATTTGCCACCAATTGTTTTTGTATGAAATAGTTAAAGCTTTTATAGTTGTAACTTTCTATCTCAATTATACATATATGATGACAAGTGTCATGATACTCTTTGGTTCTTATCTTCTTCTTGATAACAAGAAATCACTTTATTTATATTTATTTATACGTGGATGCTTTAGCCTTTCTAATGGTGAATAGATTTTGGATTTGCTTCATAAACCATGTAACGTTTAACAAAACTTGACTACGATTTTATATATAACAAATTCATAATATCGGTTGGTTCTGATTCTTCTTATTATCGGTCGTTAAGTTTTGTTGGTGCTTGAAACAATTTTGTCTTCTTCATATTACTATATCTCTAAAGTTAGACATGGCAAACGTGTCGTGTCGTGTCGAGTTCGTATCGGGTTCAAAGTTAAACGGGTTGAAAATGCTTGACCATAACCCGACCCGTTTAATAAACGGGTCAGGAATTCCAACCCTAACCCGACACGTTTAATAAACGGGTTGACCCGCTTAACCCGTTTAACATTTATAAAATAAAATTTTTAAAATAAAAATTCACAAAAATTTAGGAATCTAAATTTTATAATTCAAATTTATAAGCTTGAACCAAATCCATTAACATTATTATATTAATATATCCAAATAAATCGTAAACTAGTAATAAAAAAGTATAAAGAAAACTTTATATACACACACAAACACACATATATGTATAAACGGGTTAGTCGGGTCATTTTCGAGTTGATATGCTTGACCATGACCTTACCCGTTTAACTTTCGTGTCGTGTCGTGTCAATCCGTTTACTTAAACGAGTTGAAATCTGTTACCCAAACCCGTTTATTTCGTGTCGGTTTCGTGTCAGGTTAGCGTGTCGTGTCAGTTTTTGCCAGGTCTATTTAAAGTCAATACTTTGATTTTGATTCTTCTAATCCATTCACAGCTGCTCTTCTTCTCTCACTAGGAACCTCCATCCCATAACTGTATTCGCAGCCCTCCCTCCTCTGTGTCCGAATATGTGTATTTAGGATCGAGGAGCAGTTAAGGTCTAGATCCAAATTGGTCATATTATGACTTTGATAAGTCTTTATTAGTTACGATTTTTTAAATAGTTGATAACCAGTTATGATTGCTTCTTTACTATTAAAAAATCATGTGACACTCCCTTATTAACCAAATGAATATCTTGCTCTTGCCAACCCTACGTGAATCAAAAAACAAAAAAACCCCCTTGAAGTTTCAAACGGGCACTGAAATGATGATACGATGAATCTGGCCTCTCAGACTCATTATAATTTGTCTTATCATATAAACATGTTTAAGGGCCAATTACGTCGTAAATGGTTACATAGTGATGTTTTTGATCTGTACCAAGTATACCCTGTTAAGAATCTTATCGTAACCATGGTTTGCCCATTTTTAGTACCCATCAAGACATTTTCAAACAATATATTATTAAAAGAATAACATAGAAAAAACCATAAACCATGTTCAATTATCATATTTGAGCAAATAATCCTTAAATAATTTTTTAAAACTTATATTTTAAATAATTTTGATACTTCTTGTGTTATAAGATTTGTAATTTCTGTATAATAACTACTGAATATTCATAAAAATAGGATAAGATATCTATGAACACAACCATATTAGATAAGATTGAAAAGCAAAATAAATCATCTAGAAGAAAAAGTCCTTTTGTTTCATAACATACAATATAGATGTTTTTAAATTGTTATATCATATTTAAAGATATGATTGTTTATCAATCTATCTTAAAAAACTGTAAGACACATAAACAGATACAAACACCATGTACCACACACATGTAACACCACATACATAATATCCTATTCTGCTAACAATTTGTAGCATGGTATCTTTATGCTCTTCATAGAAACGATTGTTTCTATAAATTTGAAAAATACATAAACTAATTCAAAATTATATCATCACGTGATTGAAAATGATATATTTATAGATGTAGAAATATTGAAACAATTACTTTTTTTTATAAAGTCAGAATGTTAAAAGAAATAGAATGATTTAGGCTGTGTTTGGCAAAAAGAAGTTAGCTTATAAGTTAGTCCATTCAAACATGTACCATAAACTAGCCTTTTGAAACGCTACTTTGAGTAGCTTTTTGAGAATTTTTTAAGTTTTTTCCAATTATACCCTTCTTAATATTAATTATTTGGTCATTTTACGTATTCATAAGCTAGTTTTTGCTAAGGCTGTGTTTGGCAAGCATAAGCTAGCTTATAAGCTAGCTGATAAGCTAGTCCATCCAAACATGTACCAGGAAGCTAGCTTATAAGCTAGCTTTTTGAAACGCTACTTTGAGTAGCTTATGAGGAGCTTATTGTAGCTTTTTCCAATTATACCCTTATTAATATGAATTATTAAATTCAAATATACCCTTTTTGGTCATTTTACATACTCATAAGCTAGTTTTTGCCAAACATAATTTGTTCAACAGCTAGCTTATCAGCTACTAGCAAGCTTATCAATCAACAGCTAGCTTATCAGCTATCCGCTAGCTTATCAGCTACCAGCTAGCTTATAAGCTACGCTTGCCAAACATAGCCTAAACATACTTTGTTTATAAGCTACTTTATCAGCTACTAGCTAGCTTATCAGTTAACAGCTAACTTATCAACTATCAAGTACCAACTAGCTTATTAGCTAGTTTACCAAACATAAACTTAGAAAAAAATGATCACATCACACGAATAAATATTGATACAAAAATTTAAGGAAATTTGAAGAAAATATCTTATATCATTAAAACAAAAGTAGGAAAATAATCATATGATACAATGAATAAGACCATAGTCATTTCCACCAAACAAAAAATCTCTTTATTGCAAAAAAAGGAAAGAAAAACAAACACTCAAAAATCACACAAATTCATACATTAATTGAGCTTGCACTTGAGTTCTTGAAAAGCAACTTTGCTCTTCAAGTTAATTATTAGATAAAGACTTAAACACCATTTACATTGGCTTAAAAAACTTAACATTCTAATACAACCTTTATAGTTTTGATTATAATTGGTTGCATATTAAGAAAAGGTTGCTAAATAAATACTTTTTCCGTTTTGTTTTCTATTATTTAAATCATTCTTAAGTGAGGAAAAAAGAAAAAGGGAAAATTTCATCCATGTTCTTAAAAACTTGGGATATTACGTATATGTCCTTGTAAACTTTAATATTACGTTTATCTCCTTCTAAACTTCAATAACTCACACATATATCCTTCGCTATCATTTAATTATATTATAAATAAAAACAATTATTTATGAATTGATTTTCATTTTAAATGACATAACTACCCTTATATTTTTCCTTCCAAATAACAAAATCCTCAAACAGATCTACTTCAAACTCTTTATAGCCTAAATCCATCACATAGAGATATGCCTCCTCTACTTCTCCGGCAACCTTCTCCACTTCTCCGGCGACTTTCTTCTTCTCCGGCGACGTTTTCCACTGCTCCGGCGACTTTCTTCTTCTCCAACGTCCTTCTCCGTCGACCTTCTCCACACCGACCGCCGAAGACCTTCTCCTTCTCCAACGTTCTTCTCCCTTCTCCACGTCGACGACCTTCTCCTTCTCCAACGATATTCTCCCTTTCTCCGGCGACCTGCTCCAACATTATGACAGTCCCTTTCTCCGACCTGCTCCAACGTTCTTCTCCGGCGGCGGCGATGGCGACGGTGGATGGCTGTGGTGGTGGAAGGAGAGGAGAAACCCTAAAGGGTTATCTAGGAATGGAAACAATTGATTCTGTAGTCGCTAAATTAGGTATCCATGAACAAAAAAAAAGCACTTTCTTTCCTTTTTTTGTTGCCAAAATTAGGTATACAACATAAGATGTTTAAAATTAATAGCCCTTTGACAAAATTAATCAGCAAGAGATATGAAGTTATGAACACCCAATTTACCCAATTCTCTCTTTTACCCAGATCCAGATGGTGGTGGATGAGATTAATAAAAAAGGTGATATTTTCTTTTGATGAATTATAGAACTACAAAGAAAAAGAAATCACTCATTAAAGAAAAGAATGGTGGAGATTTTGCAGGAAGATGATGGAAATAAATTTATTTGATTTTAAGTGGAGATGTGATGGATGAAGGGTGAAAGGGTGAATTGGGGAAGTGGTCACTTACAAGTTAAATTCCAATTGGAGTAATGTGACGATGGATTTTGTTATTTGAAAGAAATAAGAAAGGGTAGTTAGGTAATTTATAAATTAAATTCAATTTATAGATAATAGTTTTTATTTAAAATATAATTAAATAAGGGAGAAGAATACATGTGTGAGTTATTGAAGTTTAGAAGGAAATAGACGTAATATTAAAGTTTACAAGGACATATGCGTAATATCCCAAGTTTTTAAGGACGTAGATGAAATTTTCCCAAAGAAAAATATATCCCACATGCTTTTATGGGAATTATTAAATATGGAAAAGTAGAACATATTTTGGCCAAAAAAGCCTAAATAAATCAATTATTTTGTCCACATGTTTCCTCCTGTCCCTTTTCACTATACGTGTACCCCGTTTTTTGGTGTTTCTTTAAAGAAATGGATTTTTTTGTAACATATTTTGTATTGTTAGCAACTTATTTTATTTTAGTTTGTTTTGTAGCTTTCTTTGTTATTTAAAAAAGTGACATGTAGTGATTTATATAACACGTTAAACTAATTTAAAGTTGATTTTTTAACATTATTTAAAGTAATTTATCATTAAAAGATATATAAATCATAAAACTAGGTTCTAAATAATGCGGTTTAGACGTGTAATTTAGGTTACATCCATGATAATGACAACGGAATTATTATTTAGATATAAAAAAGTGTTTGGAAATACATTTTGCTTTATATTTGTCCGTTCATGTTCACACGACTTCAAGTAAAAGAAGAACTATTAAAGTTGTGTTTGTTAATTGAGTAGGTGAATTTGGATTGGTTCGAGATTTTGGATTAATGCTTTTAAAAATGTGGTATTATTGGATATGTATTTTATCATCCAATTTTCAGGCAACGAACTGCTCAAAAGAAGTAAGAGTCATCATCCTTGCTTACTAGGTATGACTCATGATCCTTCATTCCCTTTCGCCTAATAAGATTATCAGTCATTTTTTTGTTCATATGATAAGAATTAAGATAATTGAACTGGTATAAACACTTACTAGGTAAACAAGACTTAGGATCAGGTGAGACCAAGCTGTTACCGTGAGACCGTGTGTAATACCCCAAACCCAATTGACAAAATTTAAAAATAAAATTCGAATAAAAACCATCTCATAAAATTAAATAAGTAAATCATCCTCAAAACCCAAGTCAACGTATTAATATCCCAAAATAAAGTCAATAATAAATAGTAATCGGATCGGAACGCCATCAGCCGGGTACCCTCAAGCCGGAGCTTTGCCCTTATCAATACCGGAGCTCGTACCTAAAACATTTAAAACGCGAGGGGGTAAGCTCAACTGCTTAGTGAGTAAAGTCACATACAACACATTATAATTAAATGCACATGCACATCATCCACATTTACAGCTGAACGGTTTCCCGTTACCGGACCATCCCGCAATCCGGTCTCCGCGGTTTCCCGCCCGTTGGGTCATCACACAACCCGAAACATCACCATGTAATTTAATAGCACGTATACACATAAAACCATAATGCATCGCATGTAAACCCACTCACCTCAATATATCACGGATAAGATTCACAACCGAAATATCGACTCAAACCTCTCCAGCAACTCTGAAATATCATACATAACATATACAAATTAATTCCCCAATCGTAACAAGGTCTAATCCTAACGGAAACACCCGCGTCCTATTACATACTATTTTTATGGTACAAGGTCATCCCATGCAAACCCTAATTACCCCTAGTAACGATGGCGATCGCGCGGGACCACCACTGTCACCGGCCAAACACCCGCAACCACGAGGCAGTGGCGATGGAGATTACCCACCACCACCGCCGGCGACAACAGTCACCGATGCAACAGCCGGCCGGCTGGCCGCCGGCGCCAATCGGTCGAACGGTAGGGTAGCGGCGCGACGGCGGGAAAACCCTCGCTACCGCCGGCCGTCCCTTGGTGCACTCCACGGCAGCGGCGGTCAACGGAACCACCACCGCCGCTGAAACTACCTCGCAGCCACAGCCGCTCGACGACAGCTAGCCGTGGCTTAGCCATCGTCGGCGCCGGAAAGATCCCACCCCTCACCACCACACCGGTGATCCTCCGTCGACCAGCAGCAGCAGCGGTGCTTCACGCCACCACCACCACCGCGCAAAACACAGCGACGGCAGCAGCGGTCGTAGACCACCACCACCGCCATCATCCAACGCTAAATGGCAGCGGCGGCGTGTATAGCCACCGCCGCCCGGCCACCTACCGATTCCGGCGGCCGATCCACACACGACAGCCCACCGCCGCCGGCCAAAACCGGCGGCGGCTGCAAACCCGGAACGCGGCGCAAGAGAACGGGGGGGGGGGGTTTACCTCACAACGTCGACGATAACTCCGGCGATTCTCCCGACCCCTCCTCTTTCCGTCGACCTCTCACTTTCTCTCGGCCTTCTCTCTCTCGATTGCTTCCTCGACAAGAATCACAATGAAAAGAGAGTTGCACCCCTAGGGTTTTTAACCTAGATTTAACGGGCTTTTTCCCTTCCTCTCGTTACTTAACCCGCAAGGCATTTGGTTAGTCTAAACCCTAACCCTAATCCCACCTATATAATATTAATAATATTAATAATAATAATAATAATAATAATAATACACGAACGGGATGTTACAACTCTCCCCCACTTACAAGGATTTCGTCCTCGAAATCAATCCGAGAACAGCTCTGGGTAGTGCTCCCGCATCTCTGCCTCTGGTTCCCAGGTCCACTCGGAACCCTTCCGATGCTGCCACTGCACCTTCACGATTCCGATCTCCCTGCGTCGCAACCTCTTCACCTTCCGGTCTATCACCGCTACCGGCCTCTCGACGTAATTCAGGCTCTCGTCCACCTGAATATCGTCTAAAGGAATATGAGCCGTCTCGTCGGCGAGGCACTTACGCAACTGCGACACGTGAAAAGTGCTGTGGATCTGGCCTAGTACCGCAGGCAGCTCCAAACGATAAGCTACCTTCCCAACACGCGCGAGAACGGTGAATGGCCCGATGTAACGAGGCCCCAGCTTGCCCCTCTTTCGGAACCGAATCACGCCCTTCCAAGGAGAAACCTTGAGTAGAACTCGGTCTCCCACCTGGAACTCCAAATCTGACCTACGACGATCAGCATAGCTCTTCTGTCGACTCTGAGCCGTCCGCAACCGCTCCCGGATCCTCTGAATATCCTCCGTGGTCCTCTGAACAACCTCGGTGCTACCAAGAACACGCTGCCCTACCTCGCCCCAACAGATAGGAGTACGGCATCTCCTTCCGTAGAGCATCTCAAACGGCGGCATCCCAATACTCGAGTGGTAACTGTTGTTATACGAGAACTCAGCCAGAGGTAGATACGTATCCCAACTGCCACCGAAATCCAGAACGCAAGCTCGCAGCATGTCCTCCAAGGTCTGGATCGTCCGCTCACTCTGACCGTCTGTCTTAGGGTGGTACGCGGTGCTAAAATGTAACCTAGTACCCAATTCCGAATGAAATCTCTCCCAAAACCGAGAAGTAACATGTACGTCCCGGTCTGAAATGATCGACACTGGTACTCCGTGCCTCGACACCACCTCATCCACGTAGATCTTCGCCAGTTGCTCCGCAGTCGAACTCTCCCGGATAGGAAGGAAGATAGCGCTCTTGGTCAACCGATCCACTATGACCCAAATCGCGTCAAACTTCCGAGGGGTTTTCGGAAGCTTGGTGATCAGATCCATAGTGAGGTTTTCCCACTTCCACTCGGGAATCTCAAGAGGTTGCATCTTGCCGTGAGGCTTCTGATGCTCGGCCTTGACCTTTAGACAGGTCAAACACGACTCCACGTACCGAGCCACGTCCCTCTTCATCCCTGGCCACCAGTAACTCGTTCGCAGATCCCGATACATCTTTGTAGCTCCCGGATGAATCGAGAATTTAGACTTATGAGCTTCCTCAAGCAAAGTCTGTCGCGCCGAGCCCGCCCGAGGAACCCACACTCTACCGTACCTAGTCAGCAACCCTCGACTATCCTTGACTAACGCGGCCATCTGCCCCCGAATCCGTTCTCCATTCTGGTTCTCCTCCCGACTCGCCTCCTCTTGTGCCCGTAGAACTAGGTCCACAAAGGAGGTAGTCACCGCCATCTTCGAGTGTGAGATACGAAGCGGCGCGTGCTCCGTCTTCCTACTCAAAGCGTCAGCAACCACATTAGCCTTGCCTGGATGATAGAGAATCTCGCAATCGTAGTCCTTGACTACGTCAAGCCACCTCCGCTGTCGCATATTCAGGTTCGGCTGCTCCAAGAAGTACCTCAAGCTACGGTGGTCTGAGAAAATGGTGCACTTCACCCCATACAGGTAGTGCCTCCATAACTTGAGAGCAAAAACAACCGCCGCAAGCTCAAGATCATGCGTGGGGTAATTAGCCTCGTGAGGCTTCAGCTGCCTCGAAGCGTAGGCTATTACCCGCCCCCTCTGCATCAGAACACAACCCAAACCCAGCCGAGACGCGTCGCAATACACCGTCATGTCCTCTACTCCCTCCGGTAAGGTCAGAACCGGAGCCTCACACAGCTTCTGTCTCAGCGTGTCGAAAGCCATCTGTTGTTCAGAACCCCAAACGTACGGCTCACTCTTCTTCGACAAACGCGTCAAAGGTACCGCAATCTTAGAGAAATCCTGGATGAATCGTCGGTAATAGCCGGCTAAACCCAGGAAACTCCGGATCTCGGTAGGTGCCTTCGGAACTTCCCAATTCATAACCGCCTCGATCTTTGCCGGATCCACCTTGATGCCTTCCCGGTTTATAATGTGGCCCAAGAACTGAACCTCCTCCAACCAGAAAGCGCATTTCGAAAATTTGGCGTAGAGTTGCTCCCTCCTCAAAACCTCAAGCACCTCCCGCAGATGCGTCACATGCTCCTCTTTCGTCTTCGAGTAGATCAAGATGTCATCAATGAAAACGATTACGGACCGATCGAGCATCGGGCGACACACCCGATTCATAAGGTCCATGAATGCGGCTGGGGCATTGGTAAGCCCGAACGGCATTACCAGAAACTCGAAGTGGCCGTAACGGGTCCGGAAAGCGGTCTTGTGAACGTCCGCTTCCTTCACCTTCAGCTGGTGATACCCCGACCGAAGATTGATCTTAGAAAACCACGAAGCCCCTTGAAGTTGATCAAACAGGTCATCAATCCTAGGCAGAGGATACCTATTCTTGATGGTCACCTTGTTGAGTCCACGGTAATCGATGCACATACGGTGACTCCCGTCTTTCTTCCTTACAAACAGAATCGGTGCTCCCCACGGTGAGCTGCTCGGGCGGATGAATCCCTTCCCAGAGAGCTCCTGCAACTGCTCCGATAACTCCTGAAGCTCCGGCGGAGCCAGACGGTAAGGAACTCGCGCAATCGGTGCCGCCCCTGGTACCAAGTCGATGCCGAACTCGATCTGCCTGTCAGGTGGAAGGCCAGGCAGATCCTCTGGAAATACGTCTGGAAACTCGCTGACCACTGGCACCTCTGCTACCGACAGCTTCTTCTCCTTCGCCTGATCCGCCATAGCATAGACCAAGAAACCCGTACACCCCCGCTGGATGTACTTCTGGGCTTTCGCGACAGAACAGAAGGATGTAGATACCCTTCTCCCCTTGCCGTACACCACCAGTTCTCCCCCACTTGGATTCTGGATGCGTACCAGCTGCCCTGCTACGTCAGTCGTTGCCCGATTTGGAAACATCCAGTCAATCCCGACAACCACGTCCACTCCGTTCATGGGAATGGGGATGAGATAGATGCTGAAACGAACTCCGAAGATTTCAATACTGCACCCCCGGTACACATGCTCGACCACTTGCACTTCCTCCGCAGCTACGTCGATTGCCTGAGGACTATCCAGATTACCGAGCTCGATCTGGAAGTCCTTACAGAACCTACGCGACACATAGGACCACGTGGCCCCCGTGTCGAAAAGTACTAAAGCCGGTTTCGAGTTGACAGGAAATATGCCTAAAGTACACAATTGACGACAGATACGCTATTCTTAATACTAACAAGTAAGGCAAGCTACTAACAATAATCGCATAAAATATAACAAGGAAAACCTGTAATCACGTCAGGCGCCGTCTGCGCTTCCTCAGCAGTCATCTGAAAGGCTCGCCCACGAGTAGTAGCTCCGCTCTTCCCCTTGGTAGTACCGTCAGTGATCATAAGCGTCGCTGGTGCAGGAGCTAGGGCTGGCGTCTTCTTCAGCTGAGGGCAATCGGGCTTAATATGCCCCGGCTGGTAGCAGTGGAAGCAGAGTCTAGCAGTCTCCTTGCAGTCCTTGCTGAGGTGGCCCGTCTTGCCACACTTGTAGCACGATAACTCCCGCGGCCTGCACTCTCCCCGATGGTAACGCCCGCACTTCGGGCAACTCGGGGTCCCGCTCCTGGTATCGGTCCTCGCCCCCTTAAACTTCTTTGCTGGTACGGACTGATCTTCTGCTTTCCGCTTCCCTTGCTGCAATTCCTCCAAGACTAGCTCCTGAGCCCGTGCTACCTCCTGCATGTCACCGAAGGTCTTGCACCTCCCCGTGGCCACCGCCTTCTTGATCTCCGGCTTCAGCACTCCCAAATAACGAGCCATCTTCAGCGACTCGTCGTTCGCGTATCCAGGTACAAACAGCAGCTTCTCCAGAAACTGCGCAGTGATCTCGTTCACCGACTCCGTCGTCTGAGTCAGTTTCAAGAACTCAGATGCTATCCGCTCCTTTTCGATGCGAGGTGCGAACTCCTCGTCGGACAAGGCCCGGAATTCCTCCCAGGTCAGCGCAGTGATCTGTGCCTCCGTGTACTTCTTGAGGGTCAGGTCCCACCAATCCTTTGCAGCTCCACGAAGAAGGTTCACAGCGAAAAGAACCTTCGAACCATCGGGGCACCCACAAGTGCGAAAAGCTCCCTCGACCGCCGAGTACCAGCGGTAGCAAGCCACGGGATCCTTCTTCCCGTCGAATAATGGCGGTTGGCATGCCATGAAATCCTTGAAGGTGATCCCACGAGGTTGGGACTGACTCGTGCTCCCAGTACCTAAGCTACGGGCCGTGAGGGCCGCATCAATGCGCTGGTCCACAGTCTGAATCAGCTCATCCCTCATTTGGTTGAACAGCCCCGGCAGCATTTGCTGCAGGGCCTCAGTGATTTGGGCAGCAATGTGATCGGACTGCCCGGGCTCATCATCAGTCTGGCTTCGGGTTAGCACCAATCTGAAGATTTAAAATTTTTAGTCACAGCCTAAACGAACATCACTATGCACTACTAAGGTACTCACACGCAACCCTAATAATAGTGATCATGCCAACCTTAAAGCTAGTCCCTACCGCGCATGCTAAAACAATTAGGTTACACAGCATTTATTCACACAGCGTCACAATATCGTAAGCATGCTAGAACCCTAACCGTCGTCAATAAGTTTAAAGTCTCCAGAACGTAATCAAATCCAACACTTCACAGGTGTTTATAGTAATACTATTATTGGCGCCGTATTACTATACCCAACCATGCATGGTAGCCGGATCAAGACTACCGGGCAACAATCAAACAAGAACATGCCCGCCAACCCATCCTCGACGTACCAAGGTGTTTACGTTTGGTCTTGATACCGTCCTAATTAGACCTAATCCCATTGACTAACAGTCACATAAAATCATAGAATACAGCTCAGCTTCATTCCCAACAAGCCACATGCAATTTTATAATTAAGCATGTGATTACAAGTAATTAATACTACACACGTGTATATAACGATTTAGCAACTATGGTACTAAAGCTTACCTCCGCCTTGACGGTTCCGCTGGCCGTTCCGATCTTATCCGATTAATTTCAACTGCCTGGTTTAAGTCCAACCACACACACACCCACGAGTGCATGTGCTGATTCTCTTAAACCCGGGCTCTGATACCAAGTTGTAATACCCCAAACCCAATTGACAAAATTTAAAAATAAAATTCGAATAAAAACCATCTCATAAAATTAAATAAGTAAATCATCCTCAAAACCCAAGTCAACGTATTAATATCCCAAAATAAAGTCAATAATAAATAGTAATCGGATCGGAACGCCATCAGCCGGGTACCCTCAAGCCGGAGCTTTGCCTTTATCAATACCGGAGCTCGTACCTAAAACATTTAAAACGCGAGGGGGTAAGCTCAACTGCTTAGTGAGTAAAGTCACATACAACACATTATAATTAAATGCACATGCACATCATCCACATTTACAGCTGAACGGTTTCCCGTTACCGGACCATCCCGCAATCCGGTCTCCGCGGTTTCCCGCCCGTTGGGTCATCACACAACCCGAAACATCACCATGTAATTTAATAGCACGTATACACATAAAACCATAATGCATCGCATGTAAACCCACTCACCTCAATATATCACGGATAAGATTCACAACCGAAATATCGACTCAAACCTCTCCAGCAACTCTGAAATATCATACATAACATATACAAATTAATTCCCCAATCGTAACAAGGTCTAATCCTAACGGAAACACCCGCGTCCTATTACATACTATTTTTATGGTACAAGGTCATCCCATGCAAACCCTAATTACCCCTAGTAACGATGGCGATCGCGCGGGACCACCACCGTCACCGGCCAAACACCTGCAACCACGAGGCAGTGGCGATGGAGATTACCCACCACCACCGCCGGCGACAACAGTCACCGATGCAACAGCCGGCCGGCTGGCCGCCGGCGCCAATCGGTCGAACGGTAGGGTAGCGGCGCGACGGCGGGAAAACCCTCGCTACCGCCGGCCGTCCCTTGGTGCACTCCACGGCAGCGGCGGTCAACGGAACCACCACCGCCGCTGAAACTACCTCGCATCCACAGCCGCTCGACGACAGCTAGCCGTGGCTTAGCCATCGTCGGCGCCGGAAAGATCCCACCCCTCACCACCACGCCGGTGATCCTCCGTCGACCAGCAGCAGCAGCGGTGCTTCACGCCACCACCACCACCGCGCAAAACACGGCGACGGCAGCAGCGGTCGTAGACCACCACCACCGCCATCATCCAACGCTAAATGGCAGCGGCGGCGTGTATAGCCACCGCCGCCCGGCCACCTACCGATTCCGGCGGCCGATCCACACACGACAGCCCACCGCCGCCGGCCAAAACCGGCGGCGGCTGCAAACCCGGAACGCGGCGCAAGAGAACGGGGGGGGGGGGGGGGGTTTACCTCACAACGGCGACGATAACTCCGGCGATTCTCCCGACCCCTCCTCTTTCCGTCGACCTCTCACTTTCTCTCGGCCTTCTCTCTCTCGATTGCTTCCTCGACAAGAATCACAATGAAAAGAGAGTTGCACCCCTAGGGTTTTTAACCTAGATTTAACGGGCTTTTTCCCTTCCTCTCGTTACTTAACCCGCAAGGCATTTGGTTAGTCTAAACCCTAACCCTAATCCCACCTATATAATATTAATAATATTAATAATAATAATAATAATAATAATAATAATAATACACGAACGGGATGTTACACCGTGTGAGACTAATACCTAACGTATGAAACTTCACAAAAAAACCGTGAATGTACATAAAACTCGAATACGCAGACCTAAAAATCACTTTCGATGCAAAAGAATATCGAGAACAAGTTAAAAAACGAAACCTTCATAGCTTAAGTTCTGTGAAGGTTACATATATATAATGCGAACCTTCACAAAAAAAACTGTTGTGAAGGTTTCGTTTTTTAAACTTTTTTTGGATTTTTTTATAGTGTTTTTTAGTATGTTTTAACGATGAATGTTCAATTTTTTACCTTCACAAATGTTTTGATGTGAAGTTTCAAGAAAAATATGTTGGTCTCACCGATCTCACCAAAAAGGCTTCGTCTCACCAGAACTTAACCCAGGTAAACAATCTTAACTCTTGAACATGTGATTTATATATTTAATATCTAACATTTTTAGTATACTTTGAAACACTTATAATATAAGTCTATTATGCACTTTGGTTGTTGAAACAATAAACATAATGAATGAAAGTATGAATCTTGAAATGTTGCAAAGTAAGAGTTAAACCCTAAAATGATTGTTTTGAAGAATACAAGAGAACTAGTTCAATTATGCTATTTTTATGCTAAACAAACTATAAATAACATTGGTGTTGAATTTTTTAAAGAGATATTTAGACCGATTGGTTTTCTATTTTAGTGAATATGGTCTTTTTCAATCAAAAAGGAGATTTGAACAAACGAATTATTTTGAAAATTTGTTTCATGGATCAAATTAATCTTATTTAGATGATCGTTATGACTATAAAAAGTTGTTTAGATCTTAAAGTTTTATTTTGGTAATTATAAATGCTTGGGACAGCTTGCATGCACCTCGACTAATCTCAGGTTGTTTGAAGAGCAATGAAGGAAATCCCAATAGCATTGGCAGGTCATGAAATCGAAAAAGAGTCTCAAAGGTCCAAGTTATTAAGATATTGATACACAATTTTTGTTAGTGAAAGACATTACCCATTTTATTATGTCTATATTATATTTTATGTTTTATTTATTGATAATAAATAACCTTAAAATAATATATTCTAAATGTTCCTAGTTAAATATTATTTGTTTTGAACATAAAATTAATGACTAGCTAGGGATAGTCTTTGTAAGAGATGGGATGGTGTATGATCAATATTACACTCAAATAACGTGTATAGATGGTAGCTATTTGTACCATACATCCATCACCATATATGTATGACATTATGCAAGAAAAGAATTTTG
>JARYMX010000579.1:0-16362 GCA_030169165.1 Centaurea solstitialis | reverse complement strand
GAAGATTTTATGTTATAGGGCACCGTATCAAGTATACCACCAATAAAAAAAATCATGTGCTTTTAAAATGTAATTACAGTCTTCCTAGCTTCAATCCAGAAATGAACATACAGGGAACTAAAAAACGAAATGGGACATTTTTCTACCCATAACATAGGGGTGCAACACACTTTAAGAATGATAGCTAGAAACCCTGATAATACATTAGAGGATATGGCACATAAGGCATGGTTGGTCATGTTTAAAAGTTCACTTAACTGAATTAATGGCTTTCTAATGCTTACCACTTGCTTTCTGTTGCTTAAACCATTTTAATGCACTGAGTTAATCGATTATGTCTATCTACATGAATTGCATGTAACTCAAATTCAATATATCAAAGCATACAATTCTATTCCACTCAAATACACTTCCTTTCTTAATGCCACACCACCTAGGACTTCTCAAATTAAAATTTGATAAGAATCTCATTGCAACTTTAACCCAACACTAATTTATTTTCGGTACTGATTATAAAGTGCAATTCAAATATTTCCAGCTTATAAAGTGTAATGTAATTAGTCCTAGTGAATACCTGTCCAACGAATCCTACCTTTCTATGCCAAGTGTATTACTAGGATAAGTCAATGGGTAGACAGCATAAATTCCATCTTTCCTATGAGTTTGGTTTGGGAATCTTTGTCTAAAAGAAGTGTAACTTATTAGCTTTCGTGCTCGATTAGGTTAAACTTGTCAATCAATTTCAAGGCTGAAAGGTAATATGTTTGACATTTCCAATCACAGAACAACTCTTCTCTGGTTGGAATAACTTTTTCATCAGAAATTCAAATAGGAGTCACATCTATTTCAAGTAAAACATAAACAATTCAAACTCTATTCAGCAGAAGTTCTTATGCAGAAACTACCACAATTGGTTGAAAAAAACACACCTGAGGAATATCTGCAACGTATTGTCGAGGATTAAGCTGCCTAACAGATAATTGACAATCCTTCAAACCATAACACAAAAAATCAGATATCAAACTAAAAACAATGGAATCAAAAACTTCAAATAAACCTAAAATCAATTCATTTCGCAGATAGATAGAAAGTAATACTTTGAGAAGATCAAGCGTATCGGAGGCCATTCGACCTTTACTCGGCAAACCTAACCTAATCTCGCTCCTCTCCGTCGATTTCACGTCCACGTTTCCGTTAACGACGGTCACCGGCGACGGCGACATCGAGCAACACGAGACGGTGAATTTGACGGAAGCTCTAGCGGAGTAATGCGACGACGGAGGAGAACGAAACTGTGTGAAACCAGTAGGACTCCATTGCTGTAGGTGTGTTTGAATAAGAGCCATGGCCGGCGAACTCTCCTCCGGCGAGATTTTCCGGCGAGATTTTCAAAGGAGAGATACAGCAAAGCCGCCGGGAGTGAGGCGGCGATTGTCTCTTTATTTTAGGGATGTGATTGTCTGTGGCAGATGTTTTGCATGCTATATTCCAACCCCTAAATTTGGTATTTGACTATTTAAACCCTTAATGATGCCTATATTAGTATTGTTTTAGAAGTGAATTATAGATTTGGTTATGTGTGTGTGTTATCAAGTTGGTCTTCTATTTTCATTTAGGCAGGAAAAACCTAACTACCTAACATGAAAATCGCTATCCTATCAGAAAACGACACTTGAGAATATTCGGTATCTGAAACTCGTGAATTTTATCGGATATGTAGAATCAGGTTGGGATATCTACATTAGTGTTCTTTCCCATGCAAATACCTGGATTTTTTCAAATGTTGCTTTTCTTGATAATTCTATGTGAATCTGGTGACTTAATAATGTAAACTTAAATACCTAATATAGTATTGTCGACGGTGCGACCATCAATCCATCATCACCACAATTGATCGTCTTACAAGTCATGATTACCACTCGGTCGCCCATCATCTTGTCAGCCATCGTCGAGCCAAGCGTTGGATGTTGTTGAGGGTTGATGCCTATCGCACCAGCCACCAATGTGTCACTCGGTCCCAAGCCCCATCTCCTGTCTAAGTGTCAAGTGTTTGTTGATCAACCGATCGGCTACTCCCAAGTTTCATTGTTTCAAATGTTTAATCGGTTGGTTCCTGAAAAGGAAAAATCTTTAAGCAACTAAAGTAAGTTCAATCATCTTCTAGTTATGTTTTTATGCTCCTTTTTTGAATCCATTTTCTTGAAATCTGAAAAGGAAAATTCTCGAAATTTAGATTAGACCGGAAGTTGGAAAAAGGCACGTGGGAAAAAGTTCATTAGGGCCCAAAACCTGACCCAAAGTTACCTGAAACCCAAACCAGCCCAAGATCCGCGAGTGTTATGTATTATTTGTGAGTTTCGGGTTCTTATCATTCCCCTCGACTCGGCCCGCCATTTGTCTTTCTATCGTTTAGTTTTTTTAGACCAATTAAACAGAGCCATGTATTTGTTGTTTTCTTCAATATCTACGGCACCTTCTCCTATTTCAAAAGGACTTCCAATGTGAACTTTCTTCTCCTTTCATAACTTCTTTGGTTGCACCTTCTCCTCTTTTAGAAACTTCTCCAACGTGACACTTCTCTTCTTTAGAAACTTCTTTAGCGTTAAACACCTCCAACATGAAATCTTGGCGCCCCCACACTGACCTCAATGTCCATGGTGCTAGTTGTATTCACTTCAAAACAATACCCACCCACCCACAGCCTCTAGATTTCAAATTCGACTCATCGTAGAAGGTCTTAAACAACGAACATTTGAAGAATCTCCTTTTAGTATATGAATACGAGAATGAAAATAACGCCTGAATCATTAATTTTATATCTTATGTTCATTGAATGTGATACATATGGAGTAGAATTACTGGAGAACACCACACTTTACAATTTAGATTGACTCTCATGAGATAGCTAGTCTCACCCTTAGTATGTGTTCCCTCTAATAATTTATCTATCTTGTCTAATGAGCAATGAGCCCTAGACACGCATTCTATAGTGCCAGGGTACCAACAAATGAACAAAATATAAGCCCCAAGCCCATAAACTAGTTAAAATCCCAAACTTACAATTCTTTACAAACATTCGCATTAATTTGGAGAATAAATTAATCTAACAATCTCCCTCTAATGTTTAGTACAGAATGCATCTTCAAATGAACTCTCCCCTGCTTTCTTTTGTATGTTCCTCTTCAATGTCTTCAAGATCCCCCTCGAATGTAGGCTCTGTTCTTGAAAGTCTGAATCGTCTCTAGTCAACTTCCATGTACAATTTCACCGTTGCTTCTAATTATTACACAAACAATCACCAAAACCATGTACAACTTCACCGTTGCTTCTAATTATTACACAAACAATCACCAAAACAGAGGTTGATAAGAATTCAAAGTGAAGCCTTAATCTTGAAGTATAGAGGAGGGAGTTAAAAAAATAATGTCATAAATGTAGATTGAATCCATGAAAAGTTGTTGAGAAAACATCGTTCTGAAATCGGAAAAAAATCGAGTGAAAAACGATGCGTTTTGTCTAGCAACTATCTACTCACTTTGACCGAGTATTCAGAATATCAGCGCTTGAAATCTAAGAAAACTCTGTTAGGATTATGTGCAAGACAGTAACGAGGTTACCGTATCCAATGTTATAAGACACTAGTAGGTCACACCGCTGCACGCCAAAATGAGAACGTTTGGATTACATGAGAAATAATTAATTGATTATTAATTATTTAATGAGAGAGTTAATATAAATAGTTAGTTAAACTATTTATTTATAATTAATTAATTAGATAAATTAATTAGTTATTTATGGGATTTATATTTAGAGATAATTACCAAAAGAATTTTATATGGAATAAAATTCTAGCCTTATCTATATAAATATAGGGTTAAGGGTTTGTCAGATGATGATCAGTCAATTCAATTTTAAAAACCCAGAAAAACTCTCTCGCTCTTTCTCTCACCAAAACCGGCGCTGATCCCAAGGAGAGGACCGCGTTCGTTTTTCGGAGTAATCCTTGGTGGTGGTCTAGCAACCTTCTCGCGTGGTGCCAGTAGCGGTGTAACCCCTGCCAGCTTTCCGGAAAAACAATCACATAAAGGTAAATCATCAAAAACACCCTTTGATTGTATCTGCATCGTTTGGGATTGGATCCTCGTTTGGGATCGAGTTTTTGTTATCCGCTGCGCGTTTGTACGCAAAGATCCCCAACAGTGGTATCAGAGCAACTTCCTAAAACCTGCAGATCAGGTTTATCAGTTTATTAGGTTTGATAAAAAATTGATTTTTATGTTTTAATTCGTTGTTAAAAATTCGATTTTTGTATAAACCTAATCGGTGGTGGAACGGCGGCAGTTAGCCGACCGAACCACCAGACCACCAGAAGCCACCGCCGGCGACACCACAGATGGTGGTGGCCGGCGGCTGTCCCCTCGACGCAACCACAGCGCCGCACCACAGGAGGTGGTCGCGGCTGTGGTCGATTGCAACCACCGCACCACCGTTTTGTGGTGGCGGTGGCGATCGATGGTGGCCGTTTACGGTTGCCTCGATTGATCGACGACCACCAAGGCCGTCCTCGGCGTGAATGGTGGTGGCGTTAGTCGCAATCGAAAGCCGCACCACAGTAACGTGGTGATGGCAATTGATCGATATTCAAACCACCGATCGGTGGTAGTGGCTATCGCCACTGCTGTTGACGGTGGTGGTGGCTTAGTTGTTTTCGCCGGAAAACCGACGGCGGTGGTAGCAGTGGCTGCTGTCGTCGTCGACGATTTTGTATAAACCACCGATTGGTGGTGACGATAGTCTTTGTGGTGGTGGCGGTGGTCGATAACCGCCGCAAAGGGGTATCGATCACTGCCGGTTTCGGTTTTCCGATCAAAGAGGGACGGTGGCGGTGGCTCTTTGGCTGCTGTCGTCAGACCACCGTTCGCCGCGCTACCACGGCAGCAGTAGTGATGCGAACCGCTGCCGCTGCCGGTGGTAGCGGTGTTTGTTTGCTAGCGTGGCATCGGCCGCGATCAAAAACCGACAGGCGGCGGTGGTGGCTCTCGAGCCGCTGCTGTCGCCGGCGATCCACAGAAGTCGAATGGAGTTCGGGCCGGTATCGGTGGTGATTATTTCGGTCGTTGCCATCGGTGCCGGATTTCGAATCGTTTAGTTTTTCGATTGTTTTTCGTTAATGGGTCCCGCGTGAGATCCGTTTCCGGAAAAGTCTTTGATAAGGAAATCTTTTAACCGGATAAGCTTAAAGGTTTTCAGGATTAAATTAATTAGTAAATTAAATAATTATCTCCAGTTGGTTTTTAATTATTATATGAAGTCATAGTCAAACCCTTATGACCCGTGTTTTATTTTTTAATTATTATGTGTGTTGTTGCGGGAGGCCTGCGTGCCATTTACAACCCGGTTATATTGTAATTTTAATTAAAAAGAGATCTCAAGACGGAGTCAAGAAGGTGATCATGGAGCTTGGAGCCAGTGGGAGCACCGAGAAGACTTGTCACTTAGGAATTGGACCGTCGTTTTGTGTTGGCTCACAAAACGACAATAGTTAAGGGTTTTTGACTATGACGTGTTATTTAAACTGCGTGGTTGTTTACAATTATTCAGTATGCGTGGTTGTTTATATTTAATTATATTACGTAGTTACGTCTTTTAAATTAAGGGCATATAAAAGTTTTTAAATTGGATAAAATACAGTTTGTGTTTAAATCCAAAGTTTTTGAAAAACTGGCATTTTTGACCCTTGTTAAAATCATAGATTAGTAAGTGCAACCCACTTTAGGGGCACCTCCGGTGTAAGGTACATATGGCGTTGTAAGTGCACACACTATGAACGTCCGTGTTCAAACCGAAACTAGAGGGAGATAAAACTCTGCGAATTATCTCCGGGTGGTACCGGCCAGAGTTTGTCCAGGTCCCGGGTGGTGCAATCTATTTTGGTAATTATTTATTCACTGGGTGGTACCAGGCCAAAATGCACTAGAGGGACTAAATATGCACGGACTATTAATATCCGATGTCCCGACGATCTAAAAGTCGTATTATCGAGTTAGAATACGATTGGTATAGTTTTACCTACCATAAATCGCATGAGTCGGTCTGACATGATCACATGCTTCCCGACACATGTGAAATATGGATTCTAGTCTAATAAATTTATTTTAAGGGTAATAATTTATTAGAGTTATATAATTATAAACTAAATTGGAATTTATATTCTTCTGTAGATGTCTCCAATTAGCATTCCGTTTTATTCACCTGAAGAATCACTTCGCCTTATTACGGGCAAGTGGAAGCTTACGGGCCAGAACTTTCCAGTTTGGAAGTTGCACTTACAGAATGTTTTGAGTGCCGAGGGTAAGCTTTATGTGATCAATAAGCCCATGTCACGACCTAAAAGCAATGCCCCTGAAGAGGAATTTGCTGAATATTTCAGATTCATGGCAGATGAATCGGATGTAATGTCCATTCTAGTTTTCTCTATGTCACCCGAGTTCACGGGAGACTTAAGAGTGAAATTCTGTCACGAGGTCGTAAGAAATGTAGAAAACCAGTTAGGTTTCTACAAGCATACGGGCAAGCTTTTGATCATGCAAGAGATTCTCTCCCTGAAGCTACAAAAGGGTCAGTCAGTTAAAAACCATCTTATTGAAATGAGAAGGCTTTTTAAATGTTTATCACGTCTGGGGTACAAGATGACTCAGGAGGAGTTAGTGTACCTCATGTGGTTCTCCCTCACCAAGGAAGTTCAGGACACAGCTAGTGCCTACATGAAGGAACCAAAGAACGACGTGGATAAAGTTCATGAAGATATCCTGGCCAGTCTAGAGCCAGCACCCGAACCTGCGAATCTCATGGACACTGATATAATTGATGAGCTGGGAGATCTGAGTTGCCCAGAGTGCGGCAGCGAGGATATTTGCGAGCACTCGATGAATATCGACCAGATAGAGATCGGTTTACCCGATGCTCCAGGTATCTTTATGATAGATTGCTTAATCACTTCTTATGAATCATGGGTAATTGATACAGGCAGTGGTAACCACATTTGTAATCATTTACAGGGATTCACTAGAAGAAAGACTCTGAGGAAGGACCGTTCGAACCTACGAGTTGGCGAAGGCACTCCGTTGATTGCTGAAGCCGTGGGATCTTATAGTCTTAGTTTTCCCTCGGGTCTAGTTTTGGAACTGGATAATTGTTATTATATTCCAAATATGATTAAGAATGTATTGTCTTTTGATTTATTAGTAGACCAAGATTTTTATTATAAATATGATTATAAAATGATTTCAGTCTTTAAAGATAATATTTTCTATTTTAAAGCTACACCCGTGAATGGTCTATACACTGTAAATCTACAAGACAACAGTAGTGAAATCTATCATATAAGTAAACGATCCAAGGATATTGAGGATCAGACTTACCTCTGGCATTGTCGTTTGGGCCATATAAACAAGAAACGCGTTGAACTACTCCTAAAAGGAGGTTTTCTTGGCAATTTCGATTATAAACCTTTTGATAATTGCGAATCTTGTTTATCTGGCAAAATGACAAAGCAACCTTTCAACAATGAAAATGAAAGGGCTACTGACTTGCTTGAAATAATCCACACAGATGTGTGTGGACCTTTCAGTCATGTAGCAAGAGGAGGATACCGGTACTTCATTACCTTTACTGACGACTTCAGTAGGTATGGTTATGTCTACTTGATGAGACATAAATCTGAAACCTTTGAGAAATTCAAGGAATATCAGAATGAAGTACAGAATCTACTTGACAAGAAGATCAAGTTCTTACGGTCAGATCGTGGTGGCGAATATCTCAATGACGAGTTTGACAATCATCTAATGGAGTGTGGGATTGTATCCCAACTCACACCTCCGTATACACCTCAAATGAATGGTGTGTCAGAAAGGAGAAATCGTACTTTACTTGATATGGTACGAACGATGATGTGTCATTCTTCGCTGCCAATATCATTCTGGGGACATGCGCTCGAAACAGCAGCACACATACTGAACAGAGCGCCAACAAAGTCGGTAGAAAAGACTCCATACGAGTTGTGGAAGGGTAAGAAACCCAACATATCTTTTCTGAAAATTTGGGGTTGTGAGGTTTACGTCAAACGACCTACCTCAGAAAAACTCAAGCCCAAATCCGACAAGTGTTTCTTCGTTGGATATCCCAAGACCACCGTGGGATATTACTTCTACAACCCTGAAGAGAACAAAGTTTTTGTTGCTCGAAATGGAAAATTTCTGGAAGAAAAGTTTCTCAATCTAGAGAACACCAGAAAGGATGTAGATCTACAGGTAGTAGACGAAGAAAACACTACGCCAGTTGTTGAGCCAAAAATTCAACATGACAATGTTGAACCTCAATCAGAGCCGATTGAGGAAGTGCAAACACAGGACCTTCGCAGATCCAGTAGGGTAAGACAAGAACCAGATAGGTATCTTGGGTTCCTAGTCTCTCAAGACAGCGGAGACTTAAATGAACCAACATCCCATGGAGAAGCTGTGTCAGGCAGCGAGTCTGAACAATGGCAGGATGCCATGAAGGCCGAGATGCAATCCATGTACGACAACCAAGTTTGGGAGTTGACTGATTTGCCACAACACTGTAAGGCTGTTGGACGCAAATGGGTTTTCAAGAAGAAAACCGACATGGATGGGAACGTACACACCTTCAAAGCCAGACTGGTTGCAAAAGGATTCACGCAAACTCATGGCATTGACTATGATGAAACCTTTTCACCAGTGGCAATGTTAAAGTCAATTAGGATTCTTATGGCCATCTCAGCGTACTTTAACTACGAGATTTGGCAAATGGACGTCAAGACAGCCTTTCTGAATGGAAAGTTAACAGAAGACGTCTATATGGAACAACCAGAGGGGTTTGAAGATCCTAAGAATCCTAATAAGGTGTGTAAGCTGCTAAAATCCATTTATGGATTGAAGCAAGCGTCTCGAAGCTGGAAGTTACACTTTGATGAGCGAATCAAAGAGTTTGGTTTTACCAAAAGTGAGTTCGAGCCGTGTGTCTACACTAAGTTCAGTGGGAGCATAGTAACCTTCTTGGTCTTATACGTAGACGACATTCTACTCATAGGAAACAATGTACCGACTTTACAGAGTGTTAAAAGTTGGTTAAGCAAATGTTTCCAGGTGAAAGACCTTGGGGAAGCCGCTTATATACTCGGTATAAAGATCTACAGAAATAGATCTAAGCGGCTTATCGGGCTTAGCCAAAGTACGTATATCGATAAAATCTTGAAGAAATTCAGGATGTATGAATCCAAGAAAGGATTTATCCCGATGCAACATGGCATAGTGTTAAGTAAAACACAGTGTCCTGTTTCTAGTCAAGATCAGGACAACATGAAATCGGTCCCATATGCTTCTGCAATTGGATCGATTATGTATGCCATGCTATGTACTAGGCCCGATGTTGCTTACTCAGTAAGTGTTACGAGCAGATACCAACAGAATCCAGGTGAACCCCATTGGGTGGTTGTCAAGAACATTCTTAAATATCTGAGAAGAACGAAGGAAATGTTCTTGGTCTTTGGAGGTGCTGAGGATGAAATTAGTGTCACCGGATACTCTGACACTAGTTTCCAGACCGACAGAGATGACTTCAGGTCACAGTCAGGGTACGTCTTTACCCTAAACGGAGGTGCGATCTCATGGAAGAGCTCGAAGCAGGACACGATTGCAGACTCAACTACAGAAGCAGAGTACATTGCAGCATCTGATGCGGCAAAAGAAGCTGTCTGGCTAAGGAATTTTCTATCGGATCTCAGAGTGGTTGCCAGTATCTCGAGACCGATCGATATATTCTGTGATAACTCAGGAGCCGTGGCGCAAGCAAAGGAACCTAGAGAGCATCACAAGTCAAGACACGTGCTCAGGAAGTATCACCTCATCCGAGAGATCATTGGAAGAGGAGATGTGAGAATATGCAAGATTCCAACGGAAAACAATGTCGCAGATCCGCTGACAAAGCCACTAGCAAGGGTAAAGCATGAGGCACATGCGAATTCCATTGGGATGCAGTACCTGGAAGCCAGTAGCTAGTACTTAGTTTATTAATTATTACTATAGTCTAATTTAGAAACAATGTAATCATGTAAAGTTTTTATTTCACAGTGTGTTGGAAATAAATGGAGGTTTTATTTTTCATGATTGTTCCAAATTAACTATTTTTTGCATATTTAACGCATCCATGATTTTACAAAGTTTTGTATGAAATCTAAATTTCCGTAGCCACTTATTGAAATGGGAATTTCAATAGGGAGTCTAACGCTATTATAAATACTTGATGATTTATTCAAAGTAGAGAATAAAAGCACAAGTGATGTGACCAAGTATTTATAGATACTCATCAGAGTGTTTGGGTATTGGAAGTGACCAGTAATCAAGTCTGCTTCATGGAGCCTTAGTCATAAGCACTGACTTGATAGGTTGTCCTTAGACCTGAGATACTTGGTTTGGGAACGCGAGGACTACTGTATTCTTAGCACGTACTAACGTTGTACCGTAACAGGGCGGCCATACGGGACGTGACTAGATGCAGCGGAAGCCGTGGATCCAAATGCAAGTAGTCAAGAAGGGATTTGCACCTCTTTCAAAAGAGAGATATTTCCGGGCTCCTTGACGATTAAGATTGGCAGAAAACGCGTGGCCACGCTCGGATAGAATAACAAGGGTTATTTAGTAATATCCGTTACTGCAGGCAATCGAAATCAGAGTCAAGAAATACTTGATTTTAAGAAATGAATCCTCCACTCCATGTCTTAAATCACTTTAGAAATATCGTGTGCAAAAGGAATGAACCTGTGTACAAATTCAAGCGTGAATTGTATCTCTGGATATAAGAGATCTTATAACCTGGTTAACCTAAGTGTCTGGCTAGGGACCTCCTTAGGCTAATGGTAACAGTACAGTTACGTGTCTAGCACAAGTGGGAGTCTGTTAGGATTATGTGCAAGACAATAATGAGGTTACCGTATCCAATGTTATAAGACACTAGTAGGTCACACCGCTGCACGCCAAAATGAGAACGTTTGGATTACATGAGAAATAATTAATTGATTATTAATTATTTAATGAGAGAGTTAATATAAATAGTTAGTTAAACTATTTATTTATAATTAATTAATTAGATAAATTAATTAGTTATTTATGGGATTTATATTTAGAGATAATTACCAAAAGAATTTTATATGGAATAAAATTCTAGCCTTATCTATATAAATATAGGGTTAAGGGTTTGTCAGATGATGATCAGTCAATTCAATTTTAAAAACCCAGAAAAACTCTCTCGCTCTTTCTCTCACCAAAACCGGCGCCGATCCCAAGGAGAGGACCGCGTTCGTTTTTCGGAGTAATCCTTGGTGGTGGTCTAGCAACCTTCTCGTGTGGTGCCAGTAGCGGTGTAACCCCTGCCAGCTTTCCGGAAAAACAATCACATAAAGGTAAATCATCAAAAACACCCTTTGATTGTATCTGCATCGTTTGGGATTGGATCCTCGTTTGGGGATCGAGTTTTTGTTATCCGCTGCGCGTTTGTACGCAAAGATCCCCAACAAACTCAAATCATCAAAGTTGTGGATCTATGTTTTACCTTTCAACGCAACTGGACTCATGTAATTTGGAGATATGGGCAAAATTTTATGTATGAAATGCTAAGACATCGCAAAGTTGGTAGCAAAATTTGGTATGCTGGGCAACAGGCTCTAATTCAATACAATAGCTAATCTTCATCCTCTGAGTTCTATCTCTGGTTCTAAACACCTCTGATGTCAACCTATGGACCACCTTTGGACTCTTTGAGCTTTGACCTATATCTGGTCTGCAAGAGCTCTTGGTTTGTTTGTGTTCCTTTGCTCGTTTACAACCGTAACTGTAGTACTTAATTGATATTCCACGGTTTGGAACATCTATTATTCAAAATTTTGAAGTATTTGATTGATGATTTGAAGTACTTGATTCTAAGACGTAAGTATATAATCATATAATTGTAATAACTAATAACTTCATTTTGTATATATTTAGTAGTATTTGCCCTTGTATTTCATCCTCAATTTTATGTATACTACTAAACCGTTCAACCCGCTAAAACCACCCAACTCACTAAAACCGCCCAACCCGCCTGTAAGGGTTGGGTTGGGTTGGGTTATACTTTTGAAAGGGTTAGGTTGGGTTGAGATTTTTCCAACCCGTCATAATTGGGTTGGGTTGTAAAAACGTCTCAAACAGCCTAACCCCCCGTGTACACCCCTGATGAGAAGCAGTAAAGAAAGTTGAAGCCATGGATATAGAAATAAGTTGAAATTACAATTTGGAAGGATTTTCCATAAACCTATAAGTGAAGTTGCAGAGCTTGAAGAAGGGTTTTGTTAGAGGAGTGTGTTATGTAAATGGGTCTTGTGTTTGTTTATTTGGATATTTTTTTCATAAAACGAACCATAAGGTTTGATTTTAGGGTTTATTTTTTATTTTGATCTAAGGGTTTGATTTAGGATTTTGATTGTAGGGTTAGATTTTGAGCTTGGATATTGATTATGATCTAGCTCCGAAATTTTGGGATTTTGAAGAAGATGAAAACTTAAATTCAGATTTTAGGGTTTAACAAGTAGTGTTCTTCATATTGGATTGAAAACGGTGAAGACTCAAAGAAAAAGCTAGTAATGACGACATCGCAATGACATATACTACCATGTCTATACAAAACGGTGACATGGTGCTTAGGTGTATGCCACATAGATTGCTATGTCAACTAAAACCCTGCTAACTAGGCAATTAGCAGGTCATTCATGTTAACATACCTTTTTTGTTAGAAATTGAAATTTAGAGTCTCTTCTCTTGGTAAGAAAAATGCACGTTCATTTTATTGGCTAATTATTTGGATACTTATCTTACCTTCTTTGGCAATTGCCCAATAAAGTATTATTATATTAATGTAAGTACGGCAATAGAAATAAATGTTGGTTAAATTTATAAGTCATCAACCCAACAAAATCCAATTTGTGAAAAAAAATTATTGAAAACGAAGAGTAGGCACCCAGAGGTTTCTTATTGAACTTCATCATAAATGTTATTCAGTTTGCACCCATTTGGAGATGGGTAGTAGAGGCGGAACATGACCTAGTTTTGAAGGCCAATCTTCAACTAAACAATCTTGTTCCATTTTCTTGACAGGTCAATCCAAGTTAGTATGCATGTCATGAAAACATTTATCATTAGCATTCACACACATATTGATTAAACTGAGACCAATAAGAAATGAAACTATATGTGAAACATTTATCATTAGAGGTCACACGCATACCTTCTTCCCTTCTCTCTCAATTCATGCTTTCCCATTTATTACAAATTCTAGGGCATTTAAAACCTTATTTATTGAAGATGGAAATGTAGCAACATCACCTAGGTGTAAATTTTAACTAGGTTGTAAAGGATCCAAAGCTTCCTTATTATTCTTATAAAATCCTTGGTTTTTAGGTTTTAAACCGAACCAAGCATTGTACGTTCATGTCTTGCCTTTATAAAACTATATACATGATCAAATGATGTATTTACTTCTTTTATGTGTTTAGTCACAAATGTTTAAGTGTTGATGGCTTTTGACCATTTAGGTTAAAAGAATTGGGGTTTTAGGGGTTTTGCAAGATTTCATGATAAATGAGTATGAATGGTTTTAGACATTAATATAATGTCTAAAACCAAAGTTTTGATAGATTTTAATGTTTCGTTTGCTTTTTAGTTTTTACTCAAAATGTGGGTTTTATGATAAAGGAGGGTTTTAACCATGATGTTGGATATTGGTGAATTGTTTGCTTATTTGATCATGGTGTTTAACTTATTTAGAAAATACGAATACATGTCGGTAGAATGTAATGGATTCATAGGCATTGAGTCACGTTGGTCATATTGATGATGGGGTGCATATCCCTACTTGTAATTTGGAAAAAGTCTTATCATGTGATGTAATTTCTATAGGAAGAAGTTTGACTTGAATGAAAAGGTCTCAAGGTAAAGATCTGGATAGGTTTAAACTTGGGGTTCTTAGGAAAAAGAATTAGATAGAGTTGAGCTCTTACTTATCATAGACTAAAGACTCGAATAGAGTTAGATGTCCATATTGACTAAAAACCGTATAGGGTTGATGTCAATGTTAATAAGATATGTGCTGACATGCTTCAAAGATACGCTTTGTCTTTTTATTTATCATATATTACAAAACAAGGTACAACAGGAAGTTGTCTTTTGTTAAGCTTGAATAACCATCTAAAGTCATTAGGAGTCATGATGATTTTTGGAATTGTTATGATACAACCAACATTTGATCCAACAATAATATCACCTCTAATGGACCATTTACCTAACTTGGTGACGATTAATCTTGTCTCACTACATAAACCTTCGACTTGATTAAAGTTTCTTAATAGTATGACCGAAGTTCCTTCCTTGAAGTGTATGTCATGACTTTCGGACACCATTGAACTTCAAGTTTATGTAAAGATTTCGTATGATATAAGAAGTGACTATTATTTATCTTTACACATTCTTTGCATACACGGTATGAGTTGAGGTAGGTTCTCCCTTCACCCAGCATTATATCCATGATTATGTCGTTCAACTCATGAACCATCTCAGATTTGGGTATTAAAATAGCTCGCTATAATAACTATGGGTAGATTGCTTGCACTATCGACTGCATTGGATATCCAATTGGATTTAAGTAGACATAAAAAAAAGTTCAATAAGTTCTTCATCAATGTTATCATGGTTTGACTTTGATCCATCTCCGATTTGTAGCAACCATTTATCAAAAGAAGCAAACTGATCAACTTCTGTACAACTCAACGATCCATTTAAGACGCTTCATGTTTTGTTTGAGTTCATGGATTTTAAATAAATCCCATAAGTGTGATGAATTTAGAGATGCATTAATAATATTGACACGATTACCCTTTTGGGACAACTAACAATATTTGCCGAAAATCACCACCCATAACCAAAGTCAATCCTCCAAAAGGTTTATATTGACTTTTATGGTATCTCTCTTTTATAATATCTCGTAGGTTCTTATCCAAGGCCTCAAAGAAATATTTGTTTTCATTGGTGCTTCATCCCAAGTTATTAAAGATGTTTTTAATTATATGACAAATAATTGGGTGCCATGTCGTATTTCACAAGTCGACTTTGTTGTGACCTCTGTGTGATTTTAAACTATGAATGAGTTGTTCTACCATTGAGTAATGATAGAGTTGTTATACCCAGAAGTGGCCACAACTATGACTATTTTTTATTGTGATCTTAGTCTTGTGATGATTATTTTTTGGTAAAAAACATCTTACCTATTTCCCATGACTATTTATTAAAATATATTTTTCCTACATCGTTTTCAACATAAATTAATGATTGCTTAGTACGTTTCCTTTGGCAAGGATTCAATGTTGCAATGAGTCTACATGCAAGTTACTTAAATTATGTACATCATAATCAAACTCCTCATTGATCAATATATTACCTATCTCTCTTATTAGATAAGAATCCGTCATGGGCATCCCATCCACATATCTTAAACTTTTTTCCACGTCCAACATGATATTCTTTATCAGAAACATGACATTGAATAAGTATTGTGAAAAATAAATGACGTACCTCATTTACATTTGCCTAGTTCCCAACTTCAGCCAAACAATCATTCGACTCCTTATTATCATCATCAAGTAAACCTAAAGCATAACATGCATATTTGAATGTAAGGTGTGTTACTCCATGAACTGTTCTTATGTGTTCAAATGAAGTACATCTTTTGACAAAGTGTAACAACATTCTCATATGAAATAGTCCCCATTCCCTCGATGTGCAGAGTAGATTCTTCCCACATCGTACCATTTTCTTCTTTTTCTACGTCGTACCATTAGAATTCCAAACCCAACATGTAGAAAAATATCATGTTATTTTGTCCAGGTAAGTGGAATGACAATCGTTCAATAGATGGATACCGAGAATGTATGTCAAATTGAAATATTATCCAACAAGCTCATGTTGCCAATATATATATATCTGCGGTCCAAATATTTTTTGATCCCATCCAATTCTTTTTTACTATCAACACTCGATTGATGCAATTGTTCTGTTTGACCTTTTATGAAGATACTTGAAAAGATATTTGATCAATCTTGAGCAGTTACAAATATCAACATTAATATGGGCATCAAACTTGACAATCAAATTCGAATTATGAGGAATGAAATGCCAGTAAGAAGACATTATTTTTTGACGACCATATATATGGAAAGCCAAAAAATCAATTATTTTTAATTTTGAATCTTATGTCCCTTCTTCT